>JAVSBS010010929.1:0-69339 GCA_033124195.1 Coracias cyanogaster
AGTAGCACTGACAGATGGTAAATTGGTCCTTACACTTTGTTACAAAGAAGCAAAAACAGTTTCCGTCTTTTCTCGTTGAACCTGTGCTAATGCAGAACCATGAGTTCTTCTGCCTTCCTAAGAGGCATGTGCTACTCCCGTGCTCCTCAAGGCTACGCAGAAGAAAAGGCAAGCAGAAACCCTCCACAGCAGCAAACCCAAACGTTAATATTCCTGTAAACTCAGATTATCTCTGACTGTCACCAGCCTATGAACACAGGACTTTGTCTTAGAAACGTATGTATAAGCACAGCATTTTTGACAGGCTAGTAATTAATACGGTGCTACTACGTGCAAGTGCTATGGCTTAGCTTTTAAATTCTTGAATGGCCTATGTTTTTGTAATATTTTGACGCAGTAGCTATCAGAGGCTTAAAGCAGGTCACTGCCTCACAGTAATGAAAATAAGTATTTTAAGAGTTTACAGTCCACTGCTCCCATTCTCTGACCGCACCTATGAGGACACGATCGATAGAAATGCAAACGCAGGCGCATTTGCAAAAAGTCCAGACAGTTAGGGTTAAGATATAACTTCAAATAAATCAAACACATCTCGATAAGGAAATTAACTCCGAAGACATTTGAAGAATCTCATTTTTGACGCGTCCTTATGTCACATAGTAATCACCTTCATGGAATAGCAGCCAGCATTTGCTAATTATCCTACACATTTGACTCCATCTCGCCCCCTCCTCAAAGTCCTTGATTTTCCTTGCTTCTGCATCAGGATAGAGCACTCTGTGAGGCAGCCTAGCAAACACTAACACAAATAGCTGTGGAAGTATCTAATCTTGAAACGGGGATAATCAAACACCGTTTCACAACCGTATTTTACCATGTTTTATGTGCATATATTCAATATAAGTAATTCTTAGCAAAATTGCCAGCAGCCCCATACTTTATGCAAGTGTTCATGTCTGTGCTGGCTTATGAATGTCTTTATTTTATGCACATTTTCTCCTCTAATGAATCAGGTTTTGAATATTTTCAGGCTAAAAGATCACTACAAGCAGGCAGAAATACTCTTTAATGTGCTCCTACCAGTTGGAATCAGGACATTGTTTTCAAGGCTCACTCATGAAGTTTGAGTAGTTGAATTATATAACATCCACAAGGGCTTTAAAGGCCCCTGAGACTACTTCCCAGGTACTTATTCTTTGCTTAGTAGTTAAGGACGTGCATTTTTAATGGTTCAGTTCCTCATTTTACATGGAGTCTGCATAGCCTGAGGTGTCACAATTCATGGGAACTTCACAAAGCATAAAAAAAAAAAAATTACGCAAAACTTGAAGATCCATTTTCATAGAGACAGAAAGCAACTCAATGCCTTCCAGCCTCTGTCAGCTTTAAAAAACAAGGGAAATTCATAATTTTACAGTGGTGTTACTGCTGAACTTCATGTAGACCATGAGAACCCTATATCCTCCTCATGAGCAGCCCCAACATGAAAGGCCATTTCAGGTAACACACAGAGCAAGGAACAGCTCCGTTTATTTGTAGATGTGTAAATTACTATAGAGTGGTTAAACTTTTGAACTCAAATTTGCTTCAGTGCCAATTCCCACCCCAGACTGGGAGGACTTGTTCTGTATGCTCTGTGTGAGGACCATCTGGCTCTGCTTGCAAATGGATCCCAGACCAGCATCACATCCAAGGAGAAGGGAGGAGGAGGAGAAGGGAGAGGGCAGCGTTTGCTCCACAAACCAAAGGAACACTTAAGGTTGTGCTTGGTAGGAAACTCTGTGTAACGCATGCGTTTAGGTCAAGTCTAATAAATCTCATTTTAAAATATGCAGATGAGAAATGGAGAAAGGAAATGCTAAAAGCAAAGAGAGGAAAGTCAAGAGGATGCTCTTCCTTTTTTTAAACTGCATCATTTCCAAGGTCAAGCTTTCCCAGCTGCCCTTGTACCAGTAAACAAATGCATTTAGTCCTAAAGAGATATTTGCAGATGTGAAAGAGGATTGCTACTGAGTCAAGGAGGGTTAGCGTTTATATTATTAATCACACATGTTTCTCCACACATGTAGCAGGAAGAGGTACTGAGCCATCAGATATCGTTCTGATTTTTCTGGGACCATGTTGTCACACTTCAGACTATTAGTTTTGATACAGACTTGATACTTTTGATGAGAACTACAACAAATGGCACCTACAGAGTTGATTGATGGCAAGCTGGCAGAGTAGCCCGTTTCCAAAGGAAGGTGGTATGGCTGCATCCCAGCGCAGCTGCACCTAAACTCATCAGTGCTGCTCATTAACAGGTCTTACGAGCATAGGTACACTAATTTGCTACCACAGCTGTGGTTTGTTTGGTAGGGTTTGTTGGGTTATTTTGGTAACGGTGCTGGGAAGCCTAACACTGCGTCTCCATGTGGAGCTGCCCTACACTATGTGGGCATAACAGCTTCCAGGTGGAGCTGCCATCGGTTGGTATGGTTTCAGGGGACTGCAGTCTGATGTGCAGCATAAAATGAATTCGATGCAAGTTTAAATCCCCAAAGGACCAGCATCCAATTCTGACAGGCTTTCTGAAGGACTCAGAAAGATCAAAGAACTGAATTTACAGGGAGACTGAGACAGCAATTCCTCTCAGAAGCAACACTCCCTAGTAATCAAGTTTTAGGCGCTTGAGTTCTCTTTAAAGCACAAGCTGTTACTACAGCTACTTCAAGATCAACGGAGTTTACATAATTTTAAAGGACCACACATAAGAAGTCAACTTCAATATGTAGAGACATGTGCAAGAACTTTGCAGTCACACAGGGATGCACACTAAAGGTTATGAGACAAAAGTCAGTAAAGTTTTCATATTTAGCTTCAGGAAAAGAAATGCATGCAAAGGTAAGGTTCATCATGCGCTGTCTGTCCCTGTTTACTTGGGGCTGGGCAACTTTTCCACAGATGGAAAACTTTAAGCAGTTCTCCAGTTCACATTGAAACAGGAATAACACAAAGGTACGCACGAAACACAGTATTAGCTCCATTTTCACTACTAAACTTGCAGTACTACCATCTGTTTTATTGCTGAGGTACCAACCCAGTAAGACACGTCTATTTAGGGCAGATACAGCCTCTCACAGACCTTATTCCCAGTCTTTTGTTATTCACACAAACTCTGCTGATGATACATTGCTTCACAGACATTTCCTGCAGAAGAACGTGCTTCCCCTTGCTAAACACTTTGTAATACCTAACCTTTAACACAAAAAGCCAAAGCCACATAATCTATCAAGCCGAGGGAGGAAAATTCAAGAGCACTGGAAGCATTCGTGTCCTTGTAATAACACGGGGTCTTTTTGATAAAAACAGCCAGATGATTCCGGGAAATGGATCATCCCCCCTGCTACAGAGAGCACACTTGTAAATCCCAAGCATTCCTGGCAGCAGTTGGCTCGACGCAGAAATGCCACGGGCTCACTGATAACTTCGTGTCTGGCTTTCAGAACAGAAGGGTTATCGGCAGCAGCTTGCACTGCCCGCTTGTGAAACCTCACCCTCACCTTCGACTTCCTCTGGCTCCTTGACATCTTCAGGCACACAGAGTCCTGGTGACAGACAGTAACCGGATGGTCTTTTACCACACAGCACCGAGTCGCTTCAGGAACTTAATCTGGTTTCCCAGAATATGCAGCACAGCCCTTAATTCTAAAGTTGGCATGCAGGTGGGATCGCATGCCTCTGGCTTTATAAATAGGCCCCATCACTGGTAGCTTTGGTACATGTCTGTGACTGAGCTATTTGCCTGTTGCTTTCAAATTTCAAAAACCTGCCGCGCTGCCTGGGCATTCATCGATGATTCTGACTGACTCCGGTGCCTTCCATGCACATTAAACCAGCCTGTCAAACAGTTTGGCATCTCCTAATTCCAACAACAAAATGGCTTTCTGCTTTACAACCAGTAGTTTCTTTCCATTTTTTTGTTGTCGTCAGCTGCACTATACTGATTAATTAAAAGCACATGCAAACCGCAGATTTAGGATTACCTTGTGCGGCAGGAAGCTGCGGTTACTAAAACTGTAACCACCCAGATGTGGCTACATTTTTCCCTCCATCTATCCCTCTGAAAAGGTTGGCTCTTACTTCCTGACTAGAAAGGTGAGGAATCCAAAGTTTCCCCCATCCTCATGCCCCCATGTGGGATTGGAAAGTTTTCTGGCTTCTCAATTCCCATTCCTGTACTTTGGGAAGTCACTGCTCCTCTTGGGAACTTCTCCGCAAACTGCAGATCTCGGGCTTGAAGGGAATTGTTTTAATTGATCCCTACGTAATTAAACTCATAGCAAAGACCAGAATATGCCTTGGGGTTACTTTTCACACTATTTCAGCGTTTTAAGGTGTTCAGTTAGGATACTTAGGTTCTTTCTTATGTACATTTTAGGACTCACACAGGACTTTTCTGGTAAAAGTCCCCCATAAAATTACTTAGAAGTCCTGAAATGCCTTGCAAAACAAAGATAATATAAAATAAGAGCATTGCTATATACTCACTCTGTCTGCACAAATAGAAAAGCATGTGTATACAACTCCAAAACAAGCCACATGTAATATTTATAAGGAAAAAAACATAGGGCATAATAATAAAGCTGCTGTTCTATCAGACTGAAGATGCCGTTGCCTTTGTGTATCAACCTGTGAACCCTAAGTCCTCCTAATTATATGTCATCATCTCTCAGAGTATGTTAGATACCTCTGAGGACCATTGCCTTCATCATCTGTTCTTGCACAAATATCTGTAGAGACCAACAGAACTTTAAGATTTTATCACAAGTGCAGTGGGTCTGCAAAAAATACACAACTGGTTCCACTGCAACCTAGTCTCCTGCCCAGATTATTGAATTAAGTGTAGATTATAGAAGCTTTGGCTATACTGTCCCTGGGAGTATTCAAAAGACATGTAGACATGGCACTTAGGGACATGGTTTATCAGTGGACTTGATCGTGTCAGGTTAATAGTTGGACTCAATGACCTGAAGAGTCTTTTCCAACCTAAATGATTCTATGATTTTATGCACCTTTAATTTTAAATCATAATAATTGTTTCTGGTTTGGGGAGAGAGGGGCTAATTTAAAGCACAAAAATTGCCTCAAATCATCATTCTTAGGTTCCTTCGAAGCACTTGTTTTCCTTTATTTCCTCTTCTTAAAAAAATCCCCAACCACTAAAAACCCAAAACCACCAAACAAAATTAAAACCATCTCTCATTCAGACATTACATGCAAATTCTTATTCCCCATATAAGCACAAAGCTCTCACTAAATCAGAGAGCTGCTTCCAAAAGCTGAATTTGATTCAGACATGGTCTAATAAGAGCACAGACTCATGTCCCATTTTTTTCCTCAGCCTCTGTTCTTTGAAATTTTGCACAGCAGCAAGTTCAAGGTCTCTTCCTGCTTGGACTGGACAAGTGGCTTGTGCTTTCAGACCACAAGAACGAAGTCTAGCTTTCACCTAATTACAGACAGGTTTAAATACTGATTTGAATCCATAAGCAGTCAATTAGGAATCCAAGTATAGAAATACATTCTGCAAAAGAGGCTGGATGATCTTTTGACAACTCCCTCCTTGGAGGTGAGGGACAGAGAGGACAGGATCCCACCAAGCAGAGCTTCTCACATCACGGTGTCAGCAGACTCATCCCCGAACCCTCATCTCTCCATTATTCAGTGTATTTTAAAAACAATTAAACCTCGGTCTACACAAGCTGCTTCTCTTTCTCACCTTCCCAACAGCACTGCTTCAATTAACAGAAAACATGAAGACTAGCATAATTCTACCAATTATTTAATTAGTCTGCGCTTAGGCATGGAATGTCATGTGTTGCCTTATTCTGTGCAAGGAATGGAAGATTTCAAAATTATCATCTAAAGCATCTTCAAAATTACATTAAGTGTTATATTAATTCCCAGCAGTTGTGGATATTTTCATCTCTCTCTTATCAATTTCCATTTATTTTTGAATATTTAGGCAACATCAACTATACTGAAGTCTTGTAACCAGGACAAAAACTTTTGTTGTGATGTGATGTGTGAAGTTCATCATCCTTATGGATGAGTATTACCAACGAGAAAAAAAAAAAAAGGGGGGGGAAAAAAAGAAAAAAACAACCCACAAAACCAAAACAGAAAGCAAATCTGTTTTTGTGGAGGAAAAAGTCCCACAAAACAGAGGTTTTTTCAGATGTCCATAAAAATTAACAGGAATACTAAAGGCTAAATTTAGGCTGAAGAATTAATAAGTAAGGAGGAACAAAAGCTGCTTTATAAACCCGTCTTCCAAAAGAGAGAGTAACTCTTGAGAGAAGCCCTGGTTGCAGTTGGTTTAGGGCCTCTAGGCTATCCAGTGACCAAAGGGAACACTCTGGGAAAGGCACTGTCAAACAACCCTACTTCTGGGTACCTGAACAGAATTTCTCTCTTACTAGAAGAAAGAGTCACTTCTTTGCACTCATAATAAACTGTCCGGATTCCTCAGTACCATATGCAAAAAACCACAATGATCTCCTCTTCACTTACTCTTTAAAGTAACTTAAATTTTTGTGACTCATATTTAGTCATTTCCTTGGCAGCTTGGTCTGGCTTGAACCAAGTCAAAACCACTAAACAGAAATTCACAACCAGGAACCATTAGAGCGAAACAACATAGACCTTTGGAAAGAGGAAAGCAATTTCCTCGAGAAATAACTTGTACCTGGGAACTCACTGAACCACCTACAACCCTTAGATATGCATATATTTCCAACCTATTTTCCTTCATGGGTCCAAAGCTATTTCTTGAAGAGTGCAGGCAAACAAGTTCACAGGAAACACTGGGAAGTTGCTCGGTCAAGATGATGGGCAGCCCTGCGTGGGCAAGCCCTGGAGGTACAGGAGGCAATGCCATGCCTAAGGCTGCCATTTACTGTCATAATCCCTGCAAGGTGGGTTAAACTCACAAGAGGAGAACAGTGAATTACACCAAAGGTGTGGAGAAATGCAGCCAGAATATGGAACTAAGGAGAAATTCCATCCTTTTGTGATTCAGGTTAAATGGAGTGAAAACAAGGAGGGTATCTTCCACCCAAAAAGGGTCTGCAGAACAAGGATACCACAGCAGTAATGAACAAAAACTCTAGACAAAGCCATTTTTTTTTTCTTTTAAATCTCAGTAACTTAACACTGAGTTTATAGTTCATGAGACCACCTCAGTGCTAACTACGATGTACCTTCACTAAAATGTGTTCACCTATTCAACAGCACTCTGAGTTTAGTAAAACGTAGCACTGCAATAGTACACACAACTGTCACAGAAAAATCCCACCAATCGCTACGGTCTTCCAAAAATAATATACCAGAAACACTCTTACATGACGTATTTAATGTTTCTTTTCAGCACTCTCCTCAATGTATTTGGATAAGATTGTTTGGCTACACTGTACTTCCAAACCTATGCTTTATCTCATTGTACATGCAGACTTATTCAGAAAGTACATGCTGGCTCCTGGAACTGCAAACCAGCTGACATAATCTTGGAGTGGAAACAAGCTTTGAACTTCCTGAAAGACAACCAAGACCAATTTAGTGTCTGAAATAAAACCCACACCACACAGGAAAATCATATTATTGTAAGAGATGCTGGGATACGCTGCCCAGAGAGAAACTTTAGCTTCACCAGCAAAACAGGGGAAAACCAGACGATTTCAGAAGGTACCAACCCCTGAAAGCATCTTCTCTAAATAAGGTTTTTAGCTTTATGGTGTACTTCTAAACGGTTAGTTTCTGTTGTTTTGTTTGATTGGTTTATATTTATTTTGAACAGACTGTGGTCACTTCTTAAAAACAACGCTACAAGATGAGTTTGCCGTTTCCTTAGTACGATGCTGTGGACATTGACATCAAGACTCCATTTTATCATTCATTTAATTCAGTGGAATATCTCTAACTTCAGATTGTGTGAGAGCTACAGAAGCCACAACAAGAAAAAGACCACCTGAATTCCGGCTGCATTAGGGTATATTGTAGTAACATAGGTAACATTTAGTTTCTATTTTTCTTTTTTTTTTTTTTAAAGAAAGAAAAGAAAAATTTAAAAGCAATCAATGTGGAAGGGAGTTTTAGTTCTTCTCAATCCATAGTTGGATGATGCCAAATGAGATCTCAGTCAGATGAAGGTAGATGCAACACCGTGGTGAGATCACTCCGATACGACTGAGTTCTCTGGTAACAGCAGATCATTCTGTGACCTGTGAGGCTCAGTGCCCTGGACCTTATCAGACATTGGAGCAGAAGAGCTGCAGAGCGATCCAGTGTTTGGATTATGAGGCTACTTTGATAGCACTATAGTACGATTCCAGCACATTTATTTCACTGTACAACTACTGACAGAACATAATTTGTGGTACTGGTTTGGTTTCTTATACGTCCCCAAAAGCTGGTGTTTGTACAGGCTAATCTTCAGGTTCGTCACATGAAGCCACACTTACTATTTGCATTCTTGTTTCCATTAACTTAGCATTTCTGGTTTTAACAAAATCCTTCTCCCTATTTCTGTATTTGTTTTACTCCTCAACTTGCAGTTTGATTTTTGGCAGCTAAAGACATCAAAGTGACGTTTTTAAAGATGAAGAAAATTCCACTGAGCAATCCGCCACAACTGTGCATTCATTAGTGCTCTCTATTTACTGTGAGATCACCCAGTAGCAAAGATCCCTTGGTGTGACTGTTCTCCCCTTGCTCATAATCCCTCAAAATATTGAAGGAACTCTCCCAGTTTGCATCCTGGGTTTCCTGGTTAGATGAAAAACGCATGCATTCATTTGGGCCACGATACAGTATATCAACTTTAAAATCCAGTAACACACATTTTCTGCGTCACCCTCCAAACCCTACCTTTGCAGTTATTTTAAGTGCAAAGAACAGAATGTAAACCTGTGATTACCTGCTGAACTACAAAATAACAGAGAGGTAAAAACTGCTTCCAGCCAACTGACCTTAAGATATGACCACCTTGCTGTTTATTCCATATCTACTAATCCCACTCTAAGAAGTTATTTTTCTCTGTGCCTTTTGACCTTTACACTTATGCGGTGAAAGCTTTAGTAAGTCTTTGCTTTCTTAGAATTACACGTTTTCAGTATAACCTACAAGAAAAGCTGGACAATGGAGGGACTACCAATATTCGAATTTTCAATTCATCCTGCTCAGCAGTGAGCATTAATCCCTCCGTTAATTTTCCTGCATGTCACGCAAGAATTGAGACCAAACTGAGAAAGATGTTCCAAGACACCTAACACAGCAAGTTGCAGCAGACCTATGAGAGCTTCAGAGCAATAAAACCCACTTTTGGATACATTTCTTTTACCTCTCAGTATGTAGTTCTGGTAGTTCTGGTCAGCCTCTGCTCCCACTTTGATTAAGCAAGTCAGACCTTCAGCGACAACAAACTCGTGAACCAAGTCCTTGTCATCCTGCCAGAAGAGAAAGGCAAAGCTGTGTTAGAATTCTGAAAGACAAAGAAACAGGATATATCCTAATGTAAAACCAAATGCGTGCCTGCAACACTGACTTTACATTTCAGATGATGTAAGCAAGTTGATGTAAAGTTGCTACGTAGGAGAGCAGAAGCAGAATTCTGAATTTTAAAGCCAGAAATAAATACATTGATGCAAAGCAAGTAAAATGAAGCTTTTACCTTTAAGTCAGCTAAGAAGATTATTATCTATAAAGCATTACTTCTGATTTTTTCATTAAGGGCTTGCAGACATTCTACCTGCTATTAAAATCTCATTATATCACGCGAACAGGCATCCTCACAGCCTTAAACTATCGGTATCATCAAGAGAAGACCATCTATATGCCTCAGAGTAATTCTAGTTTCAGTATTTGAAGCGAACTTTTAAAATTGGTGTTTATTACTATGTAATACGATATTCATTATCTTAACAAAATATTAATTCATTATATTTAGTGCAGGAAAGCATAGTGTTGAATATAACACTAGTTCTGACATTATTATGGAAAACACACGGAATGTAAGAAAAATACTCCTTAGTATTTGACAGAAGTTAAAGTGACCCACTTTTATTTTTAACCATCCATCCTTTACTCAGTGTGACATGGGACGACAGAGCGCTGTATCTAAAGCTTGCCGCCTTCTCTTCCAGACGGCTCATGCAGACAGACAAAAGGCAACTGACAACTTGATTAAGCAGCCCTTAATGAATTAGCCATACAAATTCAGCAACGAAGCCATTTAAAATGTTAACGGGAGAGAAGTACTCCGTGGACAAAATCATCACTGCTGTCAAGTCCCTCCTTCTGATTGTTTTTAATACATGTTTTCATACACAACAGTACAGCAGATAGAAATTCCAGCTTTCCAACAGCATGGCCAAGATCCAGACAGTAGGTAGTTTTGTTGAGAGTGATTTCTGAATTCACTGCATACGCTTCGAAAACAGCCAAGGGAAATAAATTAATCAAGTCCCTTTCAGTGTGGCAATTCACTAGTTGCAAAGTTCTTTCAGCCTGACAGATCTCTTACTCATTTTCTTCCTTCACCAGAGATAAGTTACTTAATTCTTAGAGGCTGGCCAAATGGAACTTTTAAAATTGCAAGGTAATAGAGCAATTAATAAGAAATATAGAAATGATGAGAAAAATCTGCTTAATGTTTCAGGAGGTCAAATTCAGTAAAACAATTTAAATATATATTTTACAGTCAGGTATAGATACACGAATTTATCACATCATAAAGGGGATTTATCCTTTTAAAAGTATATAAAGAGGAAGCATATAATCATTCCCCACAAAAGTATATCATAAACCCACACAATATGCAAGTTAAAATCCACTGCTGTGCACAATGGGTAAAAACTTTATTTCTTAGTCTCAATATTTTATTTTTTTGAGGGTGTTATTTTTTCCTATAGACAGATAAAAGCCTTGATAATGTTTTCAGAAGAGCTAGGTAGTTTACAAAGTCCCATGGCAGACCAGAGCACTACAAATGCAAGCACATGATTTTATAAAGATGATTAATTTCCTCTATCCATTTCCCATACTCAAAAGATGGTGGGAATACTAGTAGAGCACACTGACAATCTACCTGTTAATACAGACGGCGCTAATTACAGCCTGATTTATTCTGTTATAGGTAATGGTGTTTTAAAGGCGCATTCCACCAGGGAATTCCCTTTGACGTTCCAGAAGAGAACTGAAGAATTAAGATGGCTGTTTACCTTGAGCAGTTAAGGACATCTTTACAGCAGGGGACCTTTGGTGGCACTGAGGCTCCTGTATATTTGGCCAAGCTACCAATCAAAAGAGCATATCCCGACAGGGGCCTAGAAAGGGACACATTTGGCCAGGAGATGTGGACCTCTGCCTGTCCCGTCCCAAGCAGTGGCCCTTCCCAAATGCCATCAGTCAGAGAAGTGAACTCCTAATTTTGAAGCAATTTATCTCAAGATAATCTGTGCAGTACGTGATGCCAAAATTCAGATGGGGAACGTCCAGAACAACATTTTACAACTGGAGTCCTGGAAAAATAAGAAAAGTACCCTAGATAAAATGCTTTCTGATGATCAAAGCTTTCTGATGATCTGAAGCTCATTCCCCCCAAAATTGGGGTTCTGGATTTAAAATCAAACAACTACGAATAAATAAGTAAATAAATAGGCGTGCATGCAATACACAGCTTCAAATCGCACTGGATAGCAAGCAACATTCAAGCTCGCCTCATATGATGGAGAACCACCTCCAGCAGTACAGGGAGGCAGAACCATACAAAGGGACCTCAGAGGAGGTTCCTCCCTGGCCACCAAGCAACAGCTCCCTCATACAGGCCCCCTCCCATATATCCCTTTTTAACTGAAACAAACCTGAGTAATCTCTTGTTCTCCAAGAATTTTGAATTTTGGTTCTCTTAAAACCCAAGAGAGAGGAATTTGTCAGCTCACATGCATACTCTAAAGTATACTCAGGATTCAGGTAAACTAAGGCTACATGCCATAGGAATTCACAAGGACTTTGCATGCCTAGAAAGTTACTCTGTATGCCAAGGTCAATGGTGAAAAATTCCCTTTTACTAAAGGTTCCAAATTTCTCCTGCCCAAAGTGGGCAGTAGTGGGAGCAAGGGCAAGGGACAGAAAAGACTTGAGTATGCAGAATTTTGAAAACCTAACTGAAATTGGTAGCATAGTGAAGAATCAAGAAAGCTGTGGGGAAAACATCTTCCATCACATTTTTTCTACAAATCTGATGACAAATAGATGCATCTTTTATTGGACAAGACCATTGTCTAATTTAAGACAAACAAGATATATAACAAAATAAACTATTTAGTGAAATAACTACAATTATAGTAATGGTGTTGTAGCTCAGAGCACAAGTCCTTGTCCTTTAAACACCTTTTGTTGATATTTGAGTAGGTAGGTTTTTGAGTTGATACTTGAGTAGACAAGATTTTGCATAAAGTGTGTTTGGATCATTCTTCAGTTAAAAAAAATAAATCTATTCTGGACTGACTCAGAGTAATATAAACAAAAGTGGAAAAACAGGGAAAAGAAGCAATAATTGTGGTCTGTGGATTCTGATATTTGTTAATAGAACTAACAACATCTGTTTGGGAAAAATAAAAGACATTTTGATGATACAAAAAAAAAAAAAATGTCCCTGTGCTAGAAAAGTTAACAGTAGTTCAGCTCCAGAGACCTTCAGGTTGAACCCAAAAACAATACAAAATCTTTAACAGCACATCGCCATTAAGGGCTGTTGACATTCAGTGAAAGATAAGAACTGAAATACCCATTATAGCTTTAAGATGTTCCCCATAATCTTAAATACTGAATGCATGTTAGATCATCACCTGGAGAAAAAATGGCATTTAATGCTCAAAATACCTCATGCTAAAGATCTGTTTCATCTTGGTTACTTTTTTTTTAATTTTTAACAAGGACCTCCCCAAAGCAAATTGTGAGATTTGCCTTCTGGAACTTTTTCAAAGCAGTTGAAGGAATAAACCACTGCAGCATAGAGTCATCCTTGACTGAAAGTAGATATATTGCAGGGGAACAGAAGAGGAAATGAAGGGGATGAGGGATTCTAACCAGACTGCTTTTGGAAACCATTGAATAAACAAATCAAACCTGAATTTAAAAAAGGCTTTTAAGGTACTTTTCCTTTCCCAAATAAAAGGGAAAAAGAAGGTGTAATGAAGCGGAGTACAAACACATCATGCTCTAGACATAAATCTGAACTCAGTACATTATCTACCCCATCACATATATACGATGAGAGGAAAGCAGCAAACATCTGGCATGTGCAGCAAAAGATGAAAGGCATCCAAGCTCATACATTCTACATTGAAAGGAGAATGTTTACATCAATTTTGGTCTAGGATAATCTTTTCAGACCCATTAACTCACTGACTTGCCAAGTTAGGTGACCTCAAGAGTAAAGGCTACTCTCTAGCAGTGGTAAGAGGCTCAGGTTTCCAGGAAGAGAGCATTCATTGCAGGGAATATATGGTGTGTGTGACAATGATATGTACAAGTAGCTGCCGCGTGTGCGTGATAACAGTTAAAAGGAGGTAGGGAAAAGTTGTCATTTGCTGTGGAAATGAACTCCTCTGCTAATATCGCAAAGATTTATGACCCCTTAATCAGCAGGCATTAAGGTACTGATGAGAAAAGCAGCAAAACACAGGCAAAGCTCTCTAAGCTTTCTGCTAAGCTCCTGCAACCATAAAGATTGTGCAGTGACACAAAGGCTGGCTACTTAAAGTCTTTATTAAAAGATGCCATTGGCCTCATCAGACAACTATATTTTACACATGATCTATTCCAAGCCTGTGAATGAATGTCTCCTCCTCTCTTTACGCATCTCAGAAATAAGAAAAAACAAGAAACTGTACATCACTTTGTAACAGAGCTCTATTTTTGCCCGAAGTATAATGAAAAAAACATTAACTATATTCACTAACATTAAGTATATTCACTAACAAGGAGGGGTTGGTTGAAGCGGTGAAGGTTGTGGGCAGCCTTGGTAGCAGCGACCATGAGATGGTGGAGTTCAGCATCTCACATGACAGGAACAGAATACCAAGCAGGATCCCAACCCTGGACTTTAGTAGGGCCAGCTTTGGCCTTTTCAAGCAATTGCTGAGGGAAATCCCATGGGGGTACTAGAGGGTAAAGGGGCTCAAGATAGTTGGTTAACATTCAAGGACCACTTCTTCCAAGCTCAAGATCAGAGCATCCCAACAGACAGGAAATCAAGAAAGGGAGCCAGGAGACCTGCATCGTTAAGCAGGGAGCTGCTGGGCAAACTTAAATGGAAGAAGAGAGTCTATGGATCACAGAAGGAGGGGCTGGCCTCTCTTGTCAGAGGATGTAGGGAGGCAACTAGGAAAGCTAAGGCCTCCTTGGAATTAAACCTTGCAAGAGAGGCCAAGGACAACAGAAAGGGCTTCTTCAAATACATTGCAACTAAAACTAATACTAGAGTCAGTGTGGGCCCACTGTTGAATAAGGCAGATGCCCTGGTGACAGAGGATACAGAGAAGGCGGAGTTACTAAATGCCTTCTTTGCCTATGTCTATACTGCTGGAGGCTGTCCTGAGGAGTCCCAGACCCCTGAGGCCCCAGAGGTAGTCAGGGTGAAGGAGGAGTTTGCCCTGATTGATGAAGACTGGGTTAGGGACCAGTTAAGCAATCTGGACATCCATAAATTAATGGGTCCTGATGGGATGCAGCCATGGGTGCTGAGGGAGCTGGTGGAGGTCGTTGCTGGCCTGCTCTCCATCATTTTTAAGTCATGGGGAACAGGAGAGGTGCCTAAGGACTGGAGGAAAGCAAATGTCACCCCAGTCTTCAAATAGGGCAAGAAGGAAGACTCGAGTAACTACAGACCAGTCAGCCTCTCCTCCATCCCTGGAAAGGTGCTGGAACAACTTATCCTTGGTGCTGTCTCTAGGCATATCAAGGATAAGAGGGTCATTAGGAGCAGTCAGCATGGTTTTACCAAGGGAAAGTCGTGTTTGACCAACCTGATAGCCTTTTATGAGGACACAAGCAGGTGGATAGATGATGGTAGAGCAGCGGATATGGTTTATCTCGATTTCAGTAAAGCATTTGACACAGTCTCCCATAGCATCCTTGCAGCTAAACTGACGAAATGTGGTCTGGACGATCAGGTAGTGAGGTGGACAGAGAACTGGTTGAAGGAAAGAAGTCAGAGAGGTGTGGTCAAAGGCGCAGAGTCTAGTCGGAGTCCTGTATCTAGTGGAGTCCCTCAAGGGTCGGTACTGGGACCTGTACTATCCAATATATTCATCAGCGACCTGGATGAGGGAACAGAGCGCACTGTCAGCAAATTAGATGACGACACAAAGCTGGGAGGAGAGGCTGCCACACCAGAAGGCTGTGCTGCCCTTCAGCGGGACCTCGACAGGCTGACAAGACAGACATCTTGACAGTACAATACAAGAGGTAAAGTGTGTGTGAGACAGGTAACAATAGCACCTCAAGTGCAAATACATACCTCTCCCCACGAAACTACACATGTGAGGATTGGAGAGGAGCATCAGTCCTCCATATCAGGGGATATGCAGAGTAAATTCAAAATTGTATTAAAGACTGCAGCATTTGCCAACAGCCTCCACCAGCAGTGCACCTCAAGTTACTGTTTTTATTTTTCCTCAAGCCATGCTACATTTTGCAAGGATGGGATGTTTGTTTGGGAAGCAGGGGGTGCGAGCTGTACCTTCCCCCATCCCCACAAGCTGCAAGTATCTTTCCTTGTGGGCTGTAATATCTTATCACAAACATCTCTGGGTAAAGGTTTCTTCCCTCCTCTCCCTCTTAGGCCTTCACCAGAAGACCTTGCACTTCACGCTATGGAACTCATCCCACTTTTATATTTCAGTGTGCACAGCGACCAATTTCTGCCCGTATAATAGTCTAATCCTTGTCTCTATTGGAAGTGCATCCTGATTTTTACACTGTATTTGCCCAAGAACATTTACTTTTTCAGCCCTGCTATTATTTTCCAAACTGTAAATCAGTTTTCCTTTCAGAGTCCATGCGAAATATATCCTCCTACTCTCGCCTGTTTTTCTTTGCAATTAAACTTTCATGTTTGAATTCCTCGGCGTCGCTTACAGCCCTGATAGGTGATTTCAGACCCTTTTTCCACGTGAGCAGTTGTCTGGCATTTTGACTCCACAAAGCATGGCCCCAATCCTTCCTGCTTCAGGAGAAAGTCTTAAAACTTTGGGGGAGGAACGGAGGTGAATTTCCGAATCGGAGTATTTTTCACAAGAACACAACTCCTACATCATTTCAATTTTTATCATTTGTAAACAGAGCAATGAAACCTGGGGAATACTGGGGAGGCAGAGAGGGGTGATTACCTCACCAGGCCTGGCAGAAAGCTGTGCTCCCACCCCTCACATCCCATACAAGAAAAGCACACTGGGCTAATCCCCACTGGCAGCTACTGCCTCAGCTTCTGGTTCTAGTGGCAACACAAGGCAGCTAACACCCTCTTGAATGCCTGGGAGATTCATGTGAAAAGAAATATGGGCACCTAACTGGAAAAAAAGCACTACAGAGCCATAAATCCCAAGTTAAATTAGGAAAGACTTTCTCACACAGTACGGCAGGCAAAGGGAAAAGTGAATATACGTTTAACTGGTGACAATTTGCATGTTTACAGATGCTTGTCTCTGAGCAGGATACCTTTTGTCTTTAATACATATACATAGCTTTTTATATATGTCAGTGCAGACATTCAAAGCAACCAATAATACTGCTCGAACAGTAGATAGCAAGCCTGAAGGAATAATTTTATCAGGACCTTATCAAACTATAAACATGAAAGCCACAATGTTTTCTTGAAAAGCAGCTCATAGCCAATATACATTAGGCATTACATGGCTAGACAAGGCATTGCACGTGGACAAAAGAAGTAGAACCCACATTAGGTATTAAAAGGCCACCACAGTTATTTGCCTGTTATTCACACTATCTGTTGTAGATGCTTATTTTTCTGCACCGTTTGCAGGGAGCCAAGGTCTGGCAGCCTTTGGTTACATCTCATCTCAGTTCCTTGCTGCAGGTTTGGACACAGACCTTGCAGTTGGTTCCTACATACGCTGGCACCAAAGTCTGAAGTAGGTGGTTCCAAGGCAGCCTAGCCTGGAGCCTTAACAAGAGCTGACCTCAGCTGGTGCTCAGCCCATCCTTCTTCCACAATGGCCAGTCCTTGGTATTTTCAATCACAAGCTGGAGTCCCCAGAATGATAAGATTTTCAAAAAGCTCATTTATGTAGAGCCACCA
Organism: Coracias cyanogaster; assembly: GCA_033124195.1. Lineage (NCBI taxonomy): Eukaryota > Metazoa > Chordata > Aves > Coraciiformes > Coraciidae > Coracias > Coracias cyanogaster. The sequence goes on from JAVSBS010010929.1 coordinate 17,363, forward strand.
GACTGGTGAGAATGGAGTTATCTTAGACATAGACCCTACGTTCACTCCCTCATGCCTCTTCCTGCAGCTCTACCCTGGAGCAAGCCTATTCCTCCCCTTCCTGCCCTCAGGGAGAGGATCAGCTCTCCAGCCCATGGCTTTGGCTAGGTGACTCAGGCAGGCTGGGGGACCAGCAGAAGGCTAGGATGATGTTTTACAGCTTCCTTCACCAACCACTTGCTCGGCAAAGCAGAACTCTGCTTCTACTTCCTTTCTAACCCAAAAAACAGTTTATATCAGTTTACATTTCCAAGGCTATCATGGCAAGGAAAAGTGCCAGAAAGTTACTTTTTTTAAAATGAAAGCCTACTTTACATGTTTAGCTTCTCCAAACAAACGCAGCCTAAACCATGTTTTGAGAGGCCCAAAGTCTAGCTCTGCACAAGTGAGAGAAAAACTCAGGCCCTAAATCTTCTTGAAATATATGTTGAGTGTCTGTGATTACCGGTGGAAACGTGCCATAACGCGCGTCAATCTAATTTTGGAAGCAAAATGTCCAACCGGATGGTGTACTGCTAATTTTTCCTCCTTCGCTGTGATTCTCCGCAAACCCTGTCATTCCCTCCATCTCTCCATGTCTGCAGCCATCAGAAGCGCTGACTCCTGTACGTTTAGCATTTGGGCGAGCTTGACAAGAGCCAGCACTTCCGATCGATGCCAGTGCTGCTGAAGGAGATCTTGACGAGATTTACAGACTACAGGAGTTTGCGCCTTTCTCATCTCTCCCTCTCCCTAACCACGTCTCTGCAGAATGTCCCAAGCCATTGCTTTCTGTTTCTGTCACTATGCCAGTAACCTGATTAGAGACAGGAAACAAAGAAATCAAGATAGTGTTTAATATGCTGAATTTCCAGAATGACTTACTGCAGCTTTTGTCTGTGCACAACAAGAGAATGCCGTAAGAAAATAAAACTGGAAGTTTATCTAAATTAATCTCTGGGAATCAGAAATAGGAAACAAAGATAAACACTCATTAGAAAGTTTTATTAATTTCTGCATTAGCCTTGAAATTTTTTTTTAGAAAAAAGTATTTAGAGTGTGCTAAACATTCAAGATTTAAAATTTCAGCATTATAGCTAAGGTAGCAGAGATACTAAAATATTAACAGCTTGGGTTTGTGAGGGTTTTTTTATGGAGCTGGGCATCACTCTTTTAATGTGTATTTGTCTGGTTTATCAAGTTTCACAATTGTGGTGTGTCTCTGGACTATAGGGCTAATATAATTAAATCCTATTAACACATCAGGAATAAAATCCTTTAATAGGCACATGAGGCTTTGAGAGGCAGCTCATTCCTGAGCAGATTTAATATCCTTAAATTAAGCAAGTGTGAATGGGAGGATGAATCTTATTAAAAACTTAAATCTGATTATATTTGAAAATTATTGGTTTCTTAATGTAATAAATTATCCAATACAGACTAGAACAAATAATATATCCTAGCTTCACATAACTCCACTCTATAACAAGTGACAAACGAAATTAAGAATGACTGTGGGGCAAAAAGGAAGGTCTTTTTATAAAAGTCATTTTGCATAATGAAATACTTAAATCATTTTAACAAACACTGGGGGAGGGGATGGAAGATATATGTGCAGATGAGGGCATTAGAACAGGACTCATTTTTCCTCTTCAAAAAGGGAATGCAAAGACAGTCAGATTGGGGTTGTTTTTTTTTCCTCTAAAAATGCCATTCTGACGAATTTGTTGTAAATTTTGAAAAGAAAAGCTGAAGCTTATGTTGGTGGGAGCTGATTCCTTTTCCAGAAGGCTAATGCAAATGTAAACCATCTGCCACACATTCTGCTGATAAAGCTGTACTTCTGAACAATGGACCAACAGCACTGGAATACTAAAACATTAGCAAAAAGTTTTGAAAGAGATTATAACTTCCAGAAAATAGAGGTATTTTTACTGTCCTTTGGTGCAAAGGGAACTGACATAGTATATATACATATAGATGTATGTACACATGTTTTCTTATGTAACATATACGTAGAATAAATCAAGAATACTGAGGAAGAGGTAAAGGTGTCTGTTAATAGGATCTGCTAAGGCACAAATTGCATTAAATTACTTAAGTAAACAGATATACCTCAAATCTTATAAACACCATTGCTACTTAAAATAAAAACTGGAGATTACCATTAATTGTTGACTACTGAATATGTTTAGGTCTCCTCCTTTTAACATTGGGTCATTGCAAAGCATTGGCAAGTAACAGCCAAACAAGCAGCAGTCTGAGGTCTTTAATCAGGACAGTGGAGGCCATCCGAATCCCAATGAATCGAGTGGAAAGCCCCAGAGGATTTTTAATCTGGTCCTATTTGACACATTTATGAATGGAAGAACTGGGGACCTGAAAGCATTACTTCCAGATCAGGCTAACCATAATAATTTTCTGCTAATACATCCAAACAAAAATAGTTAAGCTGAAGAAAACGTGACAAAAATGTTTTATGAAGAGAAGAAACTACACAATTAGTTAAATAGCATACCCTAAAATGGCTTCTTAAACCGCTTTGATGATGGTAGGTACCAGTAGAAGAATCTGTAGTGAAAAAGTTTATGATATTTCTATCATTTAATGCAGCAGCCTAGAAGTCTTCCCCTATTTTAGCGCTGTAAAATACTCCTGAGTGCATTCCAGGCTTAGCATAGGTCATCACGTATGTACCCAGCACCACAACAGATCTGGATGTAAACTAATGTGATCTTAAAATGCTAACGATATAACCAAAGACTTCAATATCCACTAGTTCCTCCAAGGGTGTTAATTATGCAGACCTCAGCTGTATAATCACAAGCTAAAATTTCTCTAAAGTGCGACACCAGTAATGCTATTTTTTTTTTTTTTTAACATACCTGCCTACCAGAGCTGATGTTTCAAACTGTAAGCAGGCAGCAGTAAAAGGATGCCTCGATAACCCAAATCTCAGAGATATTTACGTGATTCTGCAAGTCCACCTCCATGTGCACTTCCATAAGTTGCATGTCTCTTTAGGTAAAAAGTGTCATTTAATTGCAGAGCACAGACAGAATTGTGACTTCTTTCATAGTTGTTGTCTTGCTCTTTCTCAAAACTCAGTTTAAAAAAAATAATAATAAAAAAATCACAATTAGTCCCTCTGCAGTTACCGCTTCAAATTGTATGTCTGGGGGAGGGGGGAGGAGGTGTTTATTATCAGCACTTTTCCCCCATTCTCTTCTATTTATTTAAGTAAAATAGCAGATAGATGCGCATTCAATAGACAAAATAGGTTATTTTAGAATAAACAAAGTAACTCCCACCCCACCACCACCTTTGGTTGCCAGTACTCATTTCTCTTTAAATCTGGGGCAAAAAAAAACCCCCAAGAGCTCTGGTTGTTTCTTAGATGGGTGACAGATTTTGTTCTAATTAATCTAGAGCACTGTGTATAGAAACGACTGCAAAAGCAAACATGTCTATTAACAAAAAGCAGTGATTACTGCTTGGCATTTAGCCAGTAACTCTACATAAGCAATGAATTGATGCCTGCAACTGTCTCAGTGCCATATGGGTTCTGCTGTAGCAATGAATTGGATCCAACGCAAGGTTAAGATGTGTCAAATTTAACTGGGGTTTAATTGATACTGGTAAAGAGGCTCTAAATAAAGAAACAGTGTGTGTGCTATTAGAAACAGGATGCATGTCAGCCTACATCCCCCAGCTTGTTGGCAGCAAAACTATGCTGATATCTCCAAAGGAGTTTCCAAATTCCTCTTTTTTTTCCCCTTTTTTTTCCTTTTTTTTTTGTAAAAAGAAAAGAAAGAGACAGAGACAACAAAAACTTTAGGTTAACAGATTTACTAGCACTAAATTGGAATTGAAAGACAGAACACTAATCAGGTATACAGTGTTTCTGTCCTCATACGTTTCTGTTCTTTACGTCCTAACAAATCTCTTCTCACAGCAATGCCAGTCATTTTGCCTGACTGAAAATCCAAGCTAATGTTTCTATTGCCTTATGAAGGAAATACCCCTAAATTACCTAAGTGGCGAGAGTGCACAGCTTAATATTCAAGAGCCAGAAATGGTAAAGTTACCTCCAAGAAAGATTATCTTTTCTTGAACAACAACAAAATACTGTATGACCCCTAACCAGCCTCCGAAGTTATTCATTGTGTACGATTGTTGTTTTTGTTCTGCTGACAGCTTTGGTGCAATGAGCCTTTTATACAAAGTGACATGTACTTAGAGTGTAAAGACCTGAATCGCTCAGTGGGAGCGGATTAGCGCCCAGCCTGGGAAGCAGAGAGCTACAGAGAGTTATTCCCATCCCTTTTGTGTTCGGAGTGAGTCAGCAACAACGGGGTGCTGCAAATACCAGTGCCAGCCTCTCAGCCTGCGACTACGAGCCTGGCTGGCTCCCATTCTGTAAAGGACCCTGCTCCCTCCGTGTCGCCAAATCTCAACCCAAGTGACAGCAACATCCAAAAGAAACCCAGCACCAGTTACCCGCCAAGCCCCTTCCAGTCATCTCCAAAAACACTGCAGCATCCAGGCTGCATCCAGACTCTCCTCTCCAGTCCAGGCTCAAACCACGTCAGGCCTGACCTTCTAAAGTGCCACTGTCCTCAGAGGCAAACACTCAAACTCAAAACAGCAGTCTCCCTCTGCAGACTTCAGGTGAGGAAATGGGCATTAAGTGACGTAGAAAGAGGAACGGAAACCACTTTCGGCTTGCAGCTTTCCCTAGCAAGGACAAAGATGGCAATCGGAACAACACTCTTGAGTTTTCCACAGTTTTCAACATTAACTACATTCTCTGCAAATAAAGATGACTGGCCCTTACTCTTCAGTTCTCACAGAATCAAGCCCAAAAACACTGCCTACCTGATGGGAGAGAGCAAAGACAACAGAGCCGGACTCTTCTAGTGGTGTCCAGTGGAAGGATGAGAGGCCACAGGTAGGAGCTGAAACAGATGGAATTTCACTTAAACATATGAAAAGAATATTTTTTGCAGTAGAAGTGATTAAATATAGGAACAGATTGACCAGAGAGGTTGTGGAGTCTCCATCCCTGGAGATCTTCGCAATCCAGCTGGCCACAACCTGCTGTAGCTGACCCTCCTCTGAGCGGGGTTGCACTGGATGGTCTCCAGACATCCTTTCCCATCTCACCCACTCTATGATTTGATCATTCTGTAAATTAGCATCGTTTTGTCACTAAGCCAAATCTCACCTTTCACGATTAAAAAAAAAGAAGGAAAGCTGGTAACTAAAAATATGGAGCTGGGGTATTTTTTAAGACTCCCCGTCTTCCACTTGTTACATTTCCAAAGATATACTGCTTCCTTCTAACTGTTCCTCATGCTCAAGTGGCAGCAGCCCATAAATATCTCCAGTTTCCTTAAAACTGCTTTGATTTACTTCCTTCAAAAAGAAAAAAGAAAGAAACCACCCATGCTGAGGCCATGCTGAACCTATGCCGGCTCAAGCACATCCATCTTTCATATTTTAGATCTTGTTTTGGAATTAGGTCACCTCTTTACCTCATATTTGAGCAATGCCTGGTGTAGTGAAGTCTACGCTGGAAGCCAGGGTTTCTAGGCATATCTCTACTAGCAGTCCTAACAACTTTATTCTGAGAACAACCTTGATATGTGAAATTCTTCAATAATCTCCTTGCTTCTTCCTCCCAGACCAGTACATTTCAAGTTAGCGTTTATGACTAGTCTGGCATTTATGCATCCAATGGTATTGAGCTTTTATCTGAGCTTTTTACCTCAACATTGAACTCTTGTGATATTCTATGGCTATTCTGACAACTTTTTATCATAACGTTTTATCGTGCGATTAAGTTGTTTTTTTAAACCATTTTAATGTGATTTTAGTACCTTTTGGCAGCAGTAGAAAATGTTTTCTAGTAATTGCAATGGTTTCTTTTCACTTTGCTTTGCTGGCAATGTTCTAATTCCATAGGTAGGCTTCTGCATTGTTTTTAACCCTGCAGGGAGTAATGAGTGTGTGACATATTCAGCAAAGGAACCATTTACGGTAAAAGGACACCGTTCCATTACTTATATCAAGAAACAAAGACCAAAAAAACCCAAGATGGGGAAATAGAGTAAAACCAACACTATACCTGTATGGCTAGTATTCGATATTTGTGAGAAAGCCACAACAGAGTTGTTGTTCTCTGTCCGCACATGGCAGAATCAATACTATTCTCCAAATAAACCAATGGCAAAGAAGAAAAAGTTGTTCACTGCTTATTAATGCCCAGTAATATTACAGGCTCTACGTATTTCAAGCAAAATGCAAACCCCAGCCTCGTGCAGCAAGGAACTCAACAATGAAAGAATTATTTATTACTGCATCTTTAATGCCCCACTGACTGGCTTGCCTGAGAAGTAGGAGCTTGATTTTCTTCCTCTCTGTCCCTTCAAATGATACACACGTCTGAGAGACAAGATTGCCATGTTACTGCCAATTCTCTAATACACAGCCTTGTACACTGGAAATCAGTATGGAACACTGCACTCACATCTCCCCTAAGTTTTTACAGCCTTTAAATTGCCAGTCTTCTGACTACATTTCTTCAAACAATATTGCCATCTGACTGATATCAATCAAACGTATTGCCCTTTGATGTCAGAACTCACCGAGTCATCCCACTTGACTGAATTTTGATTACCTCTGTATTCGGAAAAGCAACGTGTTGTTCTTCAAGAAACAAAAAAGCGTAGCCACTGTGCATATTTAATAAAAGGACTATTGGCTCCTATATTAGGAGAATAGTGCCAAAAACATTAACTTTGAGATTCCAACTTTGCGTGCATGTTTTGCTTCCTGAGTAGGGGCAAATCTTTTGTAGTCTAGTATGGAATGGAAAAGAAACATTTAGATATTAAACCTCTAATATCAGGTTTTCATCCCAGATTTCTAACATCCCACTAGTCCTACAGTACCAGTACAGAATCACAGAATATTTTGGCTGGAAAAGACCTTTAAGATGGGGACGTGCACCCTGTCATGATGTCCAGTGCTATTTATATGTATTACAGCAGGGAAGAAGCTACCACCTATCTTTCTTTTTCATTTCTTTTTTTTTTTTTTTTAATCGGTTGTACATTAAAGCATGATTCAAAGACAGAAGCATCTGCTCAACAGGAAAAAAAAAAATAGATATCAGATTCCCTATTGTTTAAGTCAGACACAAAAAACTGCACTAGCAGAGGCACAAAGGATGGGAGTTCAACAAAAAGTCTAAAACCACTGATCATGCTAACTGCTGCATTCAGTCAGTCCATGTGGAAACCAAGGGAGCCCAGATAGCTTACTGTGAAACATCACCTAAGAAATGGTCTACGAAACTGTGCTGAAAACTAGAGTTATAATTTGGAGGTTCTCTGATGCTAGGGATTTGGGGATTTTTTTTTTTTTTTTAATGATTTTCCTGTGCTTTACTTTAACCCCTGCAGTATTCTCTTTCAATGAGTTCTCTTTGTTTCAATGAATGCATGCCTTTTCCTCAACAAAATAACAGATAACTGCAAAACTTAGATCCATTATTGCTACCACATCCACCTTCATCTGTCCACCTTGTCAATAGGCAAAATTCTTAAAGGCAAGAGTAGCAGACTTAAGTCTGTAAGTCAGAAGAAGAAATTTCAGCAGAAATACCTTTGCAAGCAGATTATTTTAAATGCTGTCCAAACAGATAGAGCCATTGGCCACCTTTCAGTCTGAGGTTGAGCTTAAATATATGTTGTTCTACTCCCAAACAGGAAAGACAGACCAGTTGCAGGACAGGAGATCAAAAATAGTCTAAGTATATTGAAGATAACTGCAGAGCAGGTAGAGACTAGCAAAAATAACTTTCTCCTTAAACGTTTAAAGTGCTGAGGAGATAGGGTAGATTTGCAACCTTTAGAAGGAGGCAACCCAAGTCAACCTCAGGTGGAAATAGTTCCCAAACATGTGGATAACAGAACCAAAAAGATTCATTTCAAAAGCCGTCTCCTAAGAGACAGGACCCCAGGCAGCTAAACTTCTAACCTTTCCAGAAGAAAGCAGTGTTTGTTAGTAAATTACTAGTTAGAAAGAAAAAGAAATAAAAAGGAGAACAACCAACCATCTTCTCTATCTTCCTAAACTTCCTTTTTGGTCATTTATGTAACTGAGTGGGTTGTACCTGCTCTTGGCTTGGTTACTGGTATACCTGCATTACAAAACCAACCCCAGCAAGCTTCTTAGACTCACTAAATTAGCACAGTTTCTATGGTCTGTACTTCAGACAGTGTTGACTGTCTTTTGCTTATGTCCCTCATGAAAATTCAAGTCTTTTGTGATTCTTAGCTTTTGCTGCACTCTCACTCCATCACTGTTGCCAATACATAAAGTTCCTTGGCACATCAGGGCAGACAAACTGTTTCTCTGGATGGCTCATTTTTCCAGAAATGACATGTGTCACAAAGCACCTCAGACTCCTTAAACCCTGCATTCATTCCCAGCCAGTCAATATATTCTTGTGCCCTTGTATACAACCTTCAGTCCTTGAAAGGAAGAAGAATTAACTTTTATAAAATCAATCCTCTGTATTCCTAGCATAACTGACTGTACTGTCACACCCAAAGCCTCTGCTTCTTCAAACAGCCTCCTCACCCTTTAAGGGAAAAATAAAAAAAAAACCCACAAAAAATTAACACCTACTTTATTAATTCGCACCCTTAGAATAAGCCTAAGTCTTTATGGAGGTAGTAAAACTCTATGCCTTCAGAATTATGTCCTCCCTTTGCTGGAGACAGACACTCTGAACACTCACAGCACCATTTTCCATTTCTGGGCCAGGCAAACCGCCCCAGCCACTCTTCACTGAGTCTGATCAGGCAACGAGACTTGCTGGAGGCTATACATAATTCTTAAAATTGTACTTTGAAGAATGATTTTAACTCAAAAGAGTGGTGCTTTTTTTCTTTGCATTGCAGTCTAAATGGCTTATGGTGACACATATTTCTACCGGTCAGCTAAATGAAAAGATTGGATCTGCCAGATGTTACAGTACGTGGGTAGTGTCCATCAGGAAAAAAAAAACCCCAAGATTTACAACCGTGTGGGCACTCTACATCTCTGTTAGTCTTCCTTCTTAGCCTGCCTTTTCCTTGGAGTTCTACTCATGACACTACTCCTAATATACTAAGAGAGGAATATCAATATGAGTTTTATTTGCTTCTTCAAAGTGCTGTTTTTGCAGACACACAAGCTCCCATCCCACGAGGAAACATTTCATGCACTCAGTATCCATCACAAATGTTCCACTTACTATCCCAGTTTTATTGCCTGGCTGAGCATCTGTAAGCTGAAACAGCAGGGAAAAATGCCAGGCGCCAAGGCAAAGACCTCGGGAGCAGAGGTGAGTGGGGCTGCCCCCAGGCTCCTCACCAGAGGTCCATGTGGCTGAGCCACCCCTGTCACCTGCCAGCCGTCACACCCTACACCGGGGCATGGTCCAGCTGCACAGCAAGGGACGATGCTCCCCCAAACCAGGAAACCACAATGCTCATGGCATTAGGAAATGGATTTCCATCCAGAAGCAAAAAAAAAAGCTGTCGTTTTACAAGATCTTTGTATTTCCTATTTCCCCAGCTCTCCACTGGACCAGTCCCTCTCCTTTTTTCTTCATTTTTTAATCTAGGAATGCATTTGGGTTTTGAACAGAAACAAAGAAAAAGAGAGAGAGTTCAAGCATCAAAATCCTTCAGTCTATAACCACATGTATGAAGTGCTTAACAACTAACTTGAAAGAGCTTTTCGGTAGGAAAAGCACAAATGTGACTGAAATGGCACTTCCAAAATGAAGGCTCAAATCTTTGGCACTTCCTAAAAGCGCTGGTTGCAAAAAAACTGCACTCGTGGTGTACTAGCATGGGGAACAAGCCTCTTCCAAGTCACTGATAAAATAGCCCGCTAGTAGATTTTGCATCATTCAGGAAAAAAATTTAAATTAAATTTGAGGAGATATGTGTAGTACATAACAACATTGCATGTTCGTTATGTTCTGGTCATCTGTTAGAATGTTGTTAGAAGATGGCATCTGCTTTTCAGAAGAAAACCATACTGAAATGGGGCTTATATCTCTTAACTGTGATTAATTTTTTAAGACATGCTCAGTCACTATTTTTTCAGATGTATTTCTTCTTTTCCCTTCTGACAGCCTAACCATAAATCTGTTGTTGCAAATCTGATGGATACCACTCCATCCTCTGTAGGAGTCATGGCATACCTAAAGATAAGAAGGCACTTCTGCCATAAGGTCTAAATCTTGTTTCTGCTTTTCAACACTCCTAAAATACCAGTGTCTTCCTTCCTTCTTCGGCCCAATCCCAGTAGTTTAAATAATTGAGACTAAGTCTCCACATTACGTGCAAATTATGGGCGTAATTAATTGAAAGTCTAGAGAACCATTCAATAATATTGTAGTTGGTTGGGATGTCCATTTCAGCAATGCAAAGGACAAAATATTAACTTGAGAAACTACTTGCAGGAAGTTTCAAAAGTCAAGCACAAAAGAGGTTAGCAACAGAGAGTAGAATAAAAAATTAGTGTAGTCTATGATCCAGAGTACTGTATTGTTCTTTAAAAGTTTACACAATGCTAGAAAACGGCATGCTGTGCTGCCAGCAGACAGCTTCAACAATGCATTTTCAAAATGGCAGTTCTTGGGTTTGGTGCTCATTTAAAACCAGCTCATTTCTTTTGTACCATGGCTCATCGTGTTTTGCCGTTCTGGATCATTTCTCTCCTCCTTAATTTGCTGTCTCTTGGATGCTCAATCTTCAAACAACTTATCTCTTAATTGTCACATTAAACACAGCACAGCACTACTGCTTTTTGGCATTGTATTTTTTTTTTTTGAAGCCCTGTCAGAGGGATTGACCTTCCACTCTCTTGCCCTGAGTCAACGGGTTGTCACTGAAGTCTGTGCTGAGCCTTTTCTCTCTACACACTTTCCTATCTCTGTAGTTTGTTCCTGAAGGTTGCTAACTTCCCAGAAGTCAACAGAGCATCACCTCTTACTGATGGTGTCACAGGCCAACACACCCAGGTACCTACAGCATAACCACACCCCCATGCAAACAAGAAGTGCTTCATCCCAGGGCGAGGTTTTACAAACCACGTAGTTACCAATACTTCATTTCAGTTCTTAGCTGCTGTGACAATTACTTCCAGAAAAACTAAGCATAAAGGCCCAATTTTACCCTTCACCAATTCAGAAACAATTGTTTTAGGAATTCCATTAGGAAATACTTGTTTATGGACACATTCCTCTGGACCAGAATATTTGTATTTCTCTATTGTTTCTAAGGCTTTCTTTTCCGCCCCTACCCACTACGCCCATCTCTGGACAGATAACAGCACAGGCCAGGCACTACTATTTAATTGCAGCTACACAACACAAAAAATATGAGTCTACTATTCCCATTCTGCAGGGTCTCATGAAAAATTAGCTTTTAAAACAGTGATACACTCTGGCAGTCTAAGTCCTGAAAAGATACACATTGGCCGTTTTAATCAGGAAATTCAGAAAAGCTTCAGCTACATAAAGTATTTTAAGCTAAAAAAAAAAAATAAATACAACCAACCAACATTTCTATAGTTGCCTTTGTTACCGATTCCGCACTGCCTTGGCCCATTTCAGGAAAGCATCTCTGTTCCGGAAAGCAGTTATGGGCAAGTTGAAAATAAGCACAGGTGCTCTCCTGAACATAGGCAATATTTCAGCAGTTTTTATAAATCTGTGGCCTTCTGAAGGTTTGGACAATCTGTATTTTTGCCTTTCTGCTTCTGAATGCAGAATACAAGCCTAGCAGTCACGATAAAACATTGCCAACTGCGGAGCGATGAGGACAAATACTGACAGAAGGACTTCACCTGCTTCTGGTCCCAGCTGTGCAACATACTCACATCTCATATGTACAAAGGAGGTGAATCTCCCATTTCATTCATTATTACACCCTTGATTTTAAGACTTTCTAGATCTTTCTCTAGGAATATGCATTTTCAAAGGAAGGTTACGCCAAGCTATTCCTTTGACAGGGACCACCACAGCAGCTCTTGCAGATCTTCATTCCTTGCAGCAGGTTCAGCCTTCCCCAGTACTCCTGCACAGGTACCTAAGAGCCTGGCAGACAGGATGATATATAGCACTGAATATTGCTATGAAGAGTATTCTCACTCATGCATGCATGTGCAATAATCTGCTCCAATCACCAACAGCTCTTCCTACTTAAAATTTTACTCCCTTCTCATATCACCTCCAAGGACCAGTAGAATAATAGAGATATCTGCAAAAGGGAGCAAGAGATCTTTATAGATCCTCCTGCCCTGCTGTAATTTACTGCCTTTACATCCCATCCTGATGGCTGGTTGCTTCCTTCATCACCACCACGCTTTTTCCTTTGTGACAGAAAATGATGAGGCAAGAGGAAAAGACCTGCGACCACGAAGCAACCCAGCAATAGCCCAGCTAATAGCATGGAAGAAAACGCATTGTGCTTCCCTGCTCCTGTGAGAGAAAATGATGGACCACAAACCCGGCTTTCATCATTCAGCAGGCTGCCTTAAGCAAAAAAAAAAAAAAAAAGGTGGGGGGGTGAGCGGCGAGAAAAGAGTCACTACATGATAGTGTAGTGATAGTTTTTTCCAGGGTAGTGGACAGCGTCTGTTCTGTATTACATAAGCGACCATTTTAGGTCTGTCTTTGTACCCACACCTGTGAAGTTGCCAGACCTGATAAAACCGAAAGGATACTAGAGTACTTGACAATAAGTCCCATTCTCAGCAAGCAGTAACAGCTATTATTTTTCAGAAAGCACATGCACGTTCTCCTTTGCATCGGAACTATTCCCTCCAAAAACTCTCCATAAAACTTCTCGTTGCATTGTCTATGCTCCGAGAAAAATGTCGATGATTGTCATGCGGGAAGACAGTTGCCTTCTTTTGTTTACTTATTTGTGATAAAACTGCTCAAAACAGTGACGACTTTGCGTTAGGCTTTTTCCCAAAAGCTAAATTGTTGGAAATATAACCCAATAAAATAATCTTTGTGGTCCATTTCATGATCTTTCAGAAAATATTTGGTTTTTAGTAGATTGTTACCACTTCTTCCAAAACAACAACAAAAAGAAGCGTTTATCACTTCCCATGAAAATGAAAAACGTTTTAAAAGCTCTAACTTTCAACAATTTATTGCCTCTCATATTTTTTTTTTCTGACAACGGCTGGATTTTGTAATCCAAACTTTCACTTAAGCCGTCTGACTTCTGGGGGAAATATGTGAGAGCAGCAAAACTCAGCCTGAGAAGCAAGAGAGGGCAACCAGAGCCCCTCCAGACACAACGCTGACCGACCGACAGTCCAAGGGCCACAGCCCCGAGCGCTGACACAAGATGGACGCCCAGCACCCTGCGGGGCAGCGCCCAGGAAGGGCTTTGGAGGCAGATGGGCAGAGCCCCTCGCAACAGGAGGCGACACCCAACAGCACGCTCTGAACCACGCTTGATCCACCGAGTGATTTCAAACGGGAAGGGCCGAGCTGTCCTCCACCCAGCCTGTGCCACGGGATTTGCTGAGCTTTTAAAGAAAGGGATGAGGTTTCGGTCTCTGCTAGTCTGCCTCCAAGTGCTCAATCTGAACAAAAAGTGAGTGCCCTCAGGACCGCAGAGGGAAGAGACCTCAACCTCTTCTGCCAATAACATTACTAAACTTTCCTGGTTTTCATTCATATGATTTTATATGTAAACATCATTTTTTAAGAGTACTGCAAAGCACTGGGTACAAGCTGGGTAGGTATATTATCAACCAAGGGTTTCTTTCTTCAAATTATTTCCTTCCATCTTAAATACAGAATATTACATTCAATTTGCATTACTTTTTTTTCCCCCCCCCTATTTGTGTTATCTCTGCCTTACTGCGCATACGGAGACTACATATTCTTTGCTATTTTATAGAGGAGCTCTTTGAAAATAAGCAAAGGCATAAGTCAATTTATGAGATACAGAAGTGTATTAGCCCCTGAAATTGTAGCTCCCCATATTACTGTAGGTCCACATTTCCTCTCAGCGTTTTCATTTTTATCAGTGTTTTATCAGAGTACAATGATAAATGGATGTTGCATACCCCCAGGCTCACAAGCAGTTGAGAAAAGATCTGCCATTGTAGGAAAATACAAATGCTGGATTCTTAATAAATACACTGCATCAAGCAGTTTTATATAACAGACATATATAACGTTAGTATCAAAGGCACATGCACATTCTATAACTTCATTCTAATACTACAATTTATACCCAGATTTATTCAAACTCTATGTGATGACCTTAATTATAAATAGAGGCAAATTAAGAAATGCATAATAAACTTCAGGTCAGAGGCCAGCACCTACTGTAATGGCCTGTGCACAGGGATGAATTTTCTACTTTAAAAGCACTGTGAACAGTAATCTGGATGGGAAATAACCTCTTTTGTCATATTTGCATCTATCCAGCACAAGGAACTTAGTGATTAATGCTTGAGATATTTTCCACAATGAAAGAATTGGCTTCCTCCATACACTTTGATTTACCTTCTCTTATTTTGCCATTGTATTTTGATGAAGGACATTGTACCTGTTTGTGAGGCCTGGTTTTAATCTTGCTAACTAACCCAGCTCCTGAAATACTCAGGCTTCACACAAACCATCAGTGTTAGCATACAACCGTATCACCAACTGCTACAGAAATAAAGCATCTCCTTGCAGCCAGGCCACTCTTTCAAAAAGCCTCAATATTTTCTCTTATAGGGAGAAATATAATCAAGACAAGGCGCCAAAATTCATGCTCCAAAGTGGTATTTATTGTACAGCTTCACGGCAGCAAGCGCCAGTTGCCAATATATTGGATCACAAGTTGCTTTCTCTCAGAATCAGTACAACCGATTCTTTCCTTACAACATTTTCCAATCCAGCCAGTAACAAGGAGGATCCCCCGCTCAGCGCAGCGCAGCACGATCGTTTACCAGGGAGGGGTGCAAGGGGCTGCAGCGGAGGCGTGGGGCTTGTGCTGGCTACCAGCTCAGGCAGAGACAAACATTCACCTGGCAGGGATCCAGCCCATCCTGACTACAAGTCCATTCACGCCTTCCCAAAAACACCCAAAGTGCTCCCATCCCTGTCCTGGGGGGTCTCCACACAGGAGTAGAAATCCTAAACCCCCACGCTCCCCAGCATCATCCTATCTTCCCTTGCGCTCTCAGCTATTTCTACTTGAGCTATCTCAGCAGACAGCAGAGATGCCTTGTGCGTCCCACCCGCTGTGGTCCACACCCAACCTCAGGACAAAGGCCACACCAGCGGCCACGGGCAGGGAGGCTCCTGCCTGCGAGATGGAGAGCAACCTACACAGAGACCCCGGCCAGGGCTTACAAGCCACATTTAACAAGAATGCTTGGCTATGACATTTGCCTAAATAAAAATAAAACCAAAAAAAAAAAACCAAACCCAAACGTTTTAACTCCAGTTTGAATATTTTCACAAACACTTGTTGAATGGAGACGACAACTTGCCAGAAGCGCATAACGCTCCAGAAGTCGCTGCATCGCCACTCGGTCTGACCAGCAGCATTTATTCCCTGCAGCTTATTACTCAAAACCGACATAACTGCTGGAAAATATCTTGATTCACAGCACTTCGGAGCCACAGCACAAAGCAATGTTTGTTTTGGAAATAAGATTACAACATATACAGTGATTCATAAATATTTGCATTTTATAATTGTTTCTGCAAATGAATTGGCAAGTCAATCCACGCAGGGATGGGATTCTCCCCCTGCAAAGGGAATGAGCTGCAGAATTTATAAGTAGTTTCCTTCTTAGTGCCTGTAAGCCCTAGTCACTTTTCTTCTCTTGGAGCTCCACTCTCATGATATGCAAAGGAAAAAATACTAATTTTCCCTTTGCACATCTTCTTACTTGGGAAAGGCGGCCATTGCCAAAAAGCAAGGAGACTGGCAGCAATAAAGCGATGGTCCATTTCCAAACAGAGGCAGTGTTTCATTCAGACTCCGGCAGGTCCTTCCTTCTATCGTACATCGGAGGGTATATACTTAAGGCGATGCTGCCACAAAGAGGCAACGCGCTCTGGCTCCTGCAGCACACACAAATCCACCCGTCAGGTTCCAGGCAGAAGGACAACCAGTCTTACAAATACTGTTTACAGGGATATTAAAGAAATCCCTAATAATACAAGGGAAACCAAGATGATGTTTAATTAGCCTATGACACCAAGAAAATGCACACCCTCAAGAGTGCTTTTCCTGAAGTAGTGGAGTTCCAGTCCCACATGTTCTCTTCATCCCGCCTGACCTAAGGACACATGGAGGCTGGAGATCCCCCCGCCCCAGAGCGCTAAACAGCAAATCAAAAGTACAGGGAGAGAAATTCCTCAGTCACTTCTCTCTCCTTCCTCATACACCACAGAAAGAAAGGGAAGGAACTTCAAAAGTTTAAAAAAAAATAAAAATCCAAGTCACAAAACTATGCTCGCACAACAGCCCAGAAGTGAGGTGATCAGCCTAGCAGTGGACAACGCGGTGTCAGCATTACATCCACCTAAGGCTGTAGTTCATGGCCAAAACATCACCTCCACTGTGCCTTGTGGACATCCTACCCAGCTCTCCCAGGCTTCCAGCACAAGGGCTGCCCTACGCCTCCTAGAGAAAAATTACATGTGTGGGATTTCACTTGGGAATAATCACTCTCAAGGCCTCCTCTCTCCAGCTCCTTTCCACACACTACTCCATGAAGACAGACCGGTATATGCGCACTTTGCCATTTTTCTGTTTTTCCACACTGAGTTGGACTCTCAAAGGGGAATTCAGGCAAGAAAACATAAGGCAGAAGTTGGTGCTGCTCACACATCGCCCACCGGATCCTCCTGCTCTACCAAAGGGAAAATGCTGTCTTCAGGGCAAGCTTGCTTGTCAAGTAAACCAGGCTGAGGAGAGAGAAGATAAGCGTGCCTGAAAACAAAGGAAAATAAACAAGTTTACAAATATCACAAAGAAACGATTCATGTTTACCTGCCACAAAGCAAGTCCTCCAAACCATGATCAAGGGTATAGGAGGAAGCCCAAATGTGCTTAACCTACGCAACCAGCGTGTATTTCAAACCAAGCTAAACCAAGCGCACATGCTTAAACTGCTCACAATAGAGGTTGCCTTCTCCATTTTGGGCAGCTGCTTCTTTCCCTCCTTAGCCCGCGTACCTGGCAAGCTCCCTGAGATGTCTCCCAAATTCCAGCAAGTATACCAATTTCTGATCATTTGAATGAGGCTGTTGCTAAGCAACACCTTTTCTCACTCTCTTTCGGTTTTGGGTGTTTTTTTGGTTCAATTACACTTAAAAAATCCCGGATGTGCTGGATATAAGCAGAGAGGGAAGATGTTGCTTTAACTTTTACTAATGCTTCCACAGATTCTCTAAAACAAACAAACAAAAAATTAAAATTCAAAATTTTTCATTTTTTTTACACCTCAAAAGAGGCTCACTTCTGTGGGAGACTAATTGTATTTCCTGTGTTCTTCTCAGTCTTCAACTGAAAAACAAGTTTGTTTGTTAATAATATGATGTTACTACCTCTTACCCACAGCCCATCTTAAAATTTCATGGGCTTCAAGTGGTAATCAGCTTTCTTGCATCCATCCTTCCTTTTCCACCCATACTTATGCTCACGTGTGTGAAGGTTGAAGGACCCTTTTCCATTACAGAGTTATTATAAACACGTGAAATAAAAAAATCCCCATAAGAGATGACCGAAACCACGCAACACTAGTGGGGGATTTTCTTTAATTTCCACAGATTCTGGATCAGACCCTAAGAAAAGCATCAGGCCCTTTATAAATTTCCTTGTAGACACCGCACATAAAATTATGAAGCCATTTCCGCAAAGTGGCTCATTAATTTGAAAGGGGGGCTGATCCCTAAAGGGAAGACCCACTTCAACGGGAAGGTTCTGATGTCACACCGGGATTTCATTAGTGCACCGGCTAGAAAAGATGCTAAAATAAAATGTAAATAACTAACTAATTATGCATGCGCTACAAAATGGAGCGCCTCCAAAGTAATTAGAAATGTCCATACATGGCAGGCAGAACTGTAAGCTGAGCACAGAGGGTTCACGCTCTCCAGCTACGACAACTGAAGGGATCACGGAGAGTTTCTAGGCTGCGACGGGCAGGAAGAGATGGCATTTCCTGAGTGTGCTGCTTGCCACTAAATTTAAACCAATAAAATTACAAGGGATTGAACAATTGTCAAATCAAGACATTCTGGGTTCATCCTTGTCTATCGGAAACCTGTGTTAAAGAAGGCTGAAATCTCACGTTAGCAGAGAGACAAAACTGGATTGTTTTTAACAGAGCTGAACCTCAGTAAAGACAAATACAGTTCTGTATATTGCCAGTGAAAGCGGTGGGAGCTACAAGAGAGGATGAAAGTAGTGACAAGCCAAGAACTAAGATGTTTCCTCTTCTCTTCACCAATTAAAATTTTCTTTTATTTTCATGTCATTATCCTACCTGTAAAACCAAAGGATTCGATGTAAATGCTTCATTATTTTTTTAGAAGTCCTTGTTAGACCTTTTTAATCCTTGGCACAAAGAGATGTCATTCTGAAATTATTTTCCTTCTAATGAAAGTACCATCTTTCATAGGAGATGTGGGAAACTTTCTTTGTAGAGAACATAATTATGCAGAATGGCACAAATTTTGCTGTCATTTGTAATCCTAAAAATCCCATGGAGCTATTGAAGCTACATGGGCATTTCAGAGAAGAATCTTATTTTAACTCTTAGACACTCTCCACTTTTTTTACAGCAAGAGCTGTCACTTCCCACTCAATTCTTCTGCTAAGACATCACTTCTCTGCTGCAATCTGAACTGAACCCCATTCTGTCACAGCGATGTGATGCTCAGTACCTGGGCCAGAGGTTTTGTACCTTAAGTTGGGTCACACCTGTAGGAGCATTAGCAGCCAGTATCAACACGGAGCAAGGCTCCTCAGTCTCGCTGTTTCCCTTCTCAAGCCTCCCCTCCATTTTGATTTAGAAATTGGTACACTGGGGAAGATCCTCTCACGTTTCTTGTCCTTGGCTGGGTGGTGTGGGTGCTACTGCTATACACGTTGTTTTGTCATATCACAATAAACCACGAAACACCCTTCAGTTTAAAGGTACTTTATGGTTCACACTATTGGCACCCAAGCCACGGTGTTTCCTCCTATAGATCTAATTTCTGTGCTTCGTGCAAATGTCTATCTTGCTGTTGCCTTTGTCATCTCTGTTCGTAACTTCTTCCACTCCTCCCAGCACGTATCTGAAAATGTTGCTATCTAGGAAAGCCAGATCCCACCTCCTTCCTTCTTTTCACAGTTATTTAAAGACACGCGTGTTACAAGAGGCATTCCAGCTCAACCAGCAACAATTTTACATACATTCGTATAATTCCTTACGCGCCGCAGGCCTCTTCTGTTTAAACCACACTGGATTAAAAACCCCTGATCACCCTTCTCCCCAAGACCAGTCTGTATTTTACCTCTCTTGCACGTTTTGGCGGAAAGCAGAGTGTGGCAACACCACAACCCGAAGTCCTGCTCCACAACAGCGCTGTTTCTAGTTATCAGGTGCCTCCTGAAAAATGAAAGCAGTCAGCATCACACTTGTCATACTAACCCACATTTTGGAACAGATGCTGTTTCAAAACGCAAGCGGGGTTTCGATGTGTTTCTCAAGTGAGGTTTCCGATGTATGCTCCGGGAGAAAGCACCGCTGCTCCCCCCTCACCCTCCCCTCGGGCCAGCAAAGTCTACTTCCTTAATAACTACGGTTAAAATACAAATAAATCTGAGGGAAATAAACACACTTCCCCAAAGAAGGAAGTAGCTGACCATGTGGAAGGACAGTGCCTTTCGGTAAGAAGATCCCAAGATTATCATGGGCTTGGAGGCAATTTCCGTGCGGTTATTTCTAAACAGCGATGCCTGTTTACCTTGCGTGTTTGGGGTTTCTAGCACAGCGCTGATTTTTGCATGTTTCGGGAGAGAGACGGCGCAGATCGGGAAGAGCCGTGCGGGAGCGAGGCAGGGATGGAGATGCACGCCAGCTTGCCGTGCAGCGGCAGAAGGCGCAGAGCCCACGATGCGTGGGGCAAGGAGGGCTCACCTCACACAGAGCCCCAGCCTCACCTATGTCACATACGTGGCGTGTGGTGGTTGCCATGGGAACCTCCTTCCTTTTCCCAGGCAGAATACACCGACATGTGCTACCCACCAACTCGCTCACGGCAAATTATTGCTTTCTCGAGGGTTCAGGAACTTGTGAAGGCTCCTCTCCAGAAGTTGTTTGAAGTGCTATTCAACAAACTGTTTTTGCGGGTATTGGAATTATATTTTTGCCATGAAATGCAGCTTTCTGGCCAGACAGAAAGGGAGAGGGAAGGGGCAGAAGGTGGGGTGTGCTGGGGGAAAAAGGCCCCATCCTTCGGAGCTCCTGCCCAGCCATGGAAATAAAGGGAAGCGGTTAAAGGAGGAATGTCCTAAACAGAAAAATTTACCATGGAAATACAATTTCAGGTTAAATACATTGTGAATTGATCAATTATAGAAGGTTTCATTGGAAGCCCGGTGAAAAATAAAAAACCACCAGGGTTTTTTTTACCAACTGGTAATTTTAAAAACCACCTGCGAGTTCATAAATGTACCTAGGTTGAAGCTGAGAATGGAGAGCAGACATTAATAAGGTGGGTTTATTTTGGTACGATTATTACATAAAAATAAACATTCTTTTCAAAGCTGTAGAAGTGAAAAATAAACAGTTTAATAATGCAGGTGTACGCTGCATACCCTTTCAGAATTACAAAAAAAAAAATACAAGTTAAAATTTCTTGGTGCATCGAATCTAGTTACCAAAGCAAAATAAAATAAATCAGTGCACTCACAGTCAATTACTTCTTTGCCTTAGTAAACTCTTCAGAAATAAACATGCAATTATTAAACTAGAAATCTTCTGCTCTGTTGAAGTGGAGGGGTGAACACTGGATTCTGAAAAGATGACAGGTCCAAAGGGCAAAACACGCTCAGATTTCTCTGGGAAGCATTTGCTGTGTGAGCAGAGCATTTACGACACTCTATGTACAGTCTCCAGCATTTCCTTTTTTTTTTTTTTTTTTCTTTTTTTAGAAAATAAAGAAGCGGGGAGAGCTGCTTCTGGTTTACAGGCTACAAGACAGGATTTGCAACATGCCATATTTTGTGTGGTCTAGCAAGCTACTACTGGTTCAGGGAGCATACTATTTGCAACTGTTTTCCTGGATAATAACACCACATGCAAGCGGTTTATAACCAAGTCATATAGAAGGTTTATAATCCAAATATACAAATACTCAAACTCGTGGTAATGCAGGCAAGAAATGCTAGAGGGAAAACAACAAGAAATCATGTTTGGGGGAGGAAAATAATTTTTAAAATTAAATACATTAAAAAACTACAACAACCAAGCAAACAAAAAGCCAACAAGGAGAGTGAGAGAAGGTGCTGCTGCTAATTTTCTAATGCAGTGAGGTGATTTGTGAGGAGCTTTACATTCCTGGAAGATAATGTTAAATTATAACATTTGTCTATTCAAATCATTAACAAGATGATTTAAGCTATCTCCTAGCAAGGACTTGATCTGAGGGGAGGAATACACAGGAAAGAAGAAGGTGCTTCACTGCTTGCTATACTCTGGAAGTATTACTTAAATTACATTCAAGTCATCAGATAATTATGAACTTTCTTTTCCTTTATATTTATATGGAATATTTATTGAATTGCACAGTGTGCTTTTACAATAAAGTGCTTTTTACGTCGGTTTCTTTGTTCATCCAAAATAAAACTGACAGTTATCCTTTTATAAGCTATTCTGAGAACATTTTCTCTTCTTTGAAACTGATTGATGCACTACTTTAAATGTTCCTGCAAATATCGTTTCAATTCAAGTTTCTGCATAATGTAATAAGAAGATAAAAGAATTCTATACTTCAACAAGAGACATTACAAAGCAACTAGAGACATTATCAAGGGCATTAACAAGCTCCTAATAGCAATAAAACCTTTTAACTGTCTGATGTAGAACATGCTCCCACCAAACCACCACATATTATGGTAATTGGCTCCAATTTCTGAATCTTTCATTGTGAAGTTACAAAGAGTTAGGTAGAACTGAAAAGTGAACCTGGAATCCACAGCTTAGTTGCTTATCCTTTTTTTATTATTGTTATTATGGTGTTTCCTTGACAATGCACAGAATCAGCACTGAGTTCCAGCTGGAGCAGCAGCATTTTATATCCTGCTCTAAGGTTCACCTTATTCTTGTTCCTCAATATTTAAACATACATGGTTTTAGTCCTTCTAACAGCTTATTATTTAAAGAGTATTACCATGTGAGAATTAGTCATGTTTCAATCACTTAATACATTCATACACTGGAAGCTTAAAAAATAAAATGTAACTTGAACTTCAAGGCTCTGATTTACCTCAGGAAATAATGGGGAGTACGTTGCTCACTTTTCAAGTTCCCCCCTCAAAAGCATAAAGCACAGGTTTCACCCAGGTTCCCATGAAAATAAATACAAAATTCAGTAAAGTATCAAAATGAAACCAGAACCTGCAGCAGAAAAGTGGAGAAGTGACACGAGGCTCTCTGGTGATTAACCTGCAGTGTAAAGCCATATGTCCTGCTGACATGTCTATCATACCACACTATTCTTCACAGGCTGGCAACCTGTTTACTTGAGAAGGGCAATCCTATTGGTATCTAGAAACATGCTCCGAAAAAAAAGAAGCTGTCATTCCACGTCTCTGGAACAATCCTGGCTTAATGGACAAGATACCAAGCAACAAACTACAGCAAAAGAAACTCCAAGGGGGAAAAAAAAAAAAGTATCCAGCCCAAAGCTTGGAGTTCAGACACCGCAAAAAAAACCCCGTCAGGCTCGATCTGCATTTAAATGATCAGCTTTTGGGGCATATGTGCAAGGTTTACAGAGGAAACATGAACTGGGAACACCAAGCAGGATAACTGGACTACACACATCCCTCTCTCGGAAGAGGGAGGGCCTACCCCATTGCTCAAATTCTTGCTGATGGTGTGAAAGAGCATCGCTTGGACTTCACCGAGATCATAAAAGCGCAGCATGCAATTTCTATCTACTCTGGAAAAGTAGTTCCACTATTTCCTGTAATGTTTAGTGGCACAATCCTTTCATTACAGTGTAAATTAAAGTAATCCTTTATTATTGCCATTATCAAAGGCTGCTTTAATTAGACTCACTTAAAGGTTTGTTAGGTTTTTGACAACAGAACGCACCATTATTACACAGTTACAAACATGTTTTCAGCGCGATTACTAACAAATCTCCTGAAGCCTACCCAGAGCTAAAATAAAACCAGGACAAACAAACAACTTTTCCCCAAAACTCTGCGAGGGTGCTTTTCCCACTGCAGCTATTGCAAAAGTTGGGGGGGCAAAATAGTCAAAGAACAACAGAAACAGAATTAAACCTGCGACGGCACCAATTCTGTGGGTGAAATATTTTATCCAAATGTTGTCACTACCATGACTTCACGTTCACAAAACACGGAGGTTTTGCTTGACAGCAGATTTCTAAATTCCACTGAAATCTTCGTCCCCTTGTCTTTTGCTTATTCCAATCCACCACCTCTCTGTTGTTAACTAATTAACTATTACAAACGGGGTATCGGCCCTGTGAAAACACCAATGGCATCGCTCAATGCCGTCGGGCTCCCCACAAAAGACGGGGCCCGTTATTTCTCCCCTGGCCACGGTACCCCCAGATTCTCGCTGAGGGAGGGACAAACCTTCCCAACAAAGCTGTGGGTTTGGGCCGGGAGTTTTGGTCCCCCCACTAACGCCTTAGAGCAACAGCGGGGGGGAAAAAAAAGAAAAAAAAAATGTAAACACCACAAGCAAACTAAATTATCCCGAACGGGATGGGGAATTGGTGATAACGGGCCCTACGGCAGCGGGCTGGGGGAGAGGGGCGGGGAGGGACAGAGGGAGCCGGGCCCGGGGGCGGCGGCGGGAGCCAGGCCCGGGGGCGGCGGCGGGAGCCAGGCCGCGCCGCGGTCCGCCAGCAGCCCCTAGTGGAGCCGGGAAGAGGGTTCTCTCCTGCCTCCTCTCCCGGCAAACGGGCAGCCGGCGGCACCGGCCTCCCCCGGTTGCTTCCAGCCCTCTGTCCGTGGGCACGGCGGCGCCTGGAAGCCCAGAGCCGGTTGCCTCCCCTGTGTAGCCTCGCCCGGTTTAAATCCGTCTGGCATTCGGAGAGGGGGGGAGGGGAAAAAAAAAAAAAAAAGCGAGTAGTATTCAAAAGTGTGGATTTGTCTCATTAAAATGTCATTATCTTTAGAAAGAAGATTTAACAACCTGCCGCACGCGAAGAGGGAATCCCACGAAAAGCTTCCTCTGAAGCACTTCCTCAAAGGATGCCCCTGGCTGGGTTTGGAAAGGGCATCTATGATACGTGGGGTCTAACATGGCCCCCGGTTTTAGGCAATGAACCTCTGGTTCAGCCAGGGTGCCAGGCTTCCCAGGGGTGCAAAATGCCCGTCCAGGTGTCCTCCTGCCCCAGCAAGAGCTGCTGCTGGGATGCCCAGGGATGCCCTGGGCATTTTCCAGCAGGAAAGGCCCAGCTGCTGCACGGCCTGGGCCCAAATGTGGTCCCAACAAAGACCGTTCAGCTCTGCCAGGCTGAACCGTTCTTCCCTTTCTCTTCCAGGAAGGGAAAGTGGTGAGATCGGACAGTTTCTGGTTATGTAAATCATTCTGATCATGATTTAGAGAGATCAGGGAAATCAAATATGCCGCTGAAAGGGGGATGGCAAGCTGCTCTCTAAGTTTCTACTAAATGCCACTTTATTTGAACAAGAAAGGCAGGAATGAATGGGGGGAAAGCAAACAGAATGAATAAACTCAGCCCTAACGATTAATAATTGCTACTTACCTGACATCAGATGGTACCAGGAGAGCCCTGGGGGACAGAGCTCCAGCAGACACTGGACTGCTGTGCAGAGACTCGAGGGGTTCCTGCTAAACCCCACACAGGGGGTCACCAGACTCCTGCACGTGGTGTCTCTACACCATCTCTCCTACATCCTTGTCATCTTCAAAACGTAGAGGCCTGGACACGCCGAGCGCTGGGTACAGGAGCCACTGCTCAGTGCCATTTGGCTGTGCAAGCACACGGACAGCTCAGGAGCTCAGGCCACCGCACAGTGACCCCGTGGACCTCTGCATCTTGCAATAACCTCCCCTCAAGTGGACCAACCAAAGCAACTAAACACTCTCTCCCCTCCTAATCCTGCCTCCTTTCTACAGACAGGGCTTTTGCTCGTTCATGGAGCTGAGGTGTCACCAGCAGCCGAATTGTACGACCAGCTTCCCAGCTTCGTTTGCTCCTTCCTGTACAAAAAAAGTGTGGCCCTATATTTTGCAGAGTGCTCTTGAAAGTCTATTTCAGTGTAGCTGCATAGTATGTAAGATGCAGCCCAGCTTAGACTAAACATTTTTCAAAAGTAAGTGGGCAAAATTAATCTTTTAAAAAACATAATAAAAATAAAACCCCAAAATAAGCAAAGGAAAAGAGGCTCACCTTTAAGATTCCCACCTGAAGCTGTAAATCTCTCCAGGGTCATTCCAGCACTAGAAGTGAGAACAGCCGGGCTCTCCTGAATAAAAGCAGTTACATTAGCCCACAGTGTTATTTTCAGGAATTAGCCAACCAGAATGAATACAAATGGTTAAATAGAATCTAAAAAGACTGCACTGGACAAACAGATCCCAGTCTAGGGAGTCCACATAAAATCTGAAATCTAAGTGTTTAAGAGTTTCAGCATTAGTGTGTCCACCACTGGATTTTTGAGCAATATATTTTGATGAACTCTTCTTTCCCCCCCTGCTATTTCATAGGTTTGTCTGACAGTTCAGGTTGGAATGGACCACAGGAGTCCATCCTGTCTAGCCTCTGCTCTTGACAGGGTCAACCATGAGACTAGACCATGTGACTAAGGGTTTTGGCCAGTTTAGTCTTGAAATCCTTCAAGGATGGAGACTGCACAATCTCCCTGGGCCCCTGCTGTGCTGCTGGACCACCCTCATGGGGAAAGCCCCTCCTCAATCAGCCTGAGCCTCACTTGTTTCAGTTTACCCCCCCTGCCATTCACGCTCTTGCCATGCACCAGCATGGCTCCATCTCCTCCACGAGGTCCTCACAGATGCTGGCAGGTCCCCTCAAAAGCCATCCCCTCCTCAGACTGAGCAAGCCCCCTTCCCTCAGCCTCTCCTCACAGGGCTCTAGCCCCAACCATCTTGGTGGTCCCTCACTGAACTCACTCACTTTAAGGAATGTCTTTCCGGTATCAGAGGTCCAAACATCTAGATGTGGTCTAGCAAGTCCTGAGAAAGGGATAATCAGTTCCCTCAACTTCCGGGCTTTGTTCCTGTTAACAAAGCCCAGGATGCTGTTGGCCATCATTACTGCTGGGGCACACTGCTCGCTCACGTTCAGCGAGATGTTTGACAGACCCCAGGCACTTTTCCACAGAGCTGCCTCCAGCCAGTCCATCCCAGTGGAACCCCAGGGGTTCTTCTCCTTTCCTGGGGCGGAACTTTGCATTTGTTGCTGCTGAATTTCATAATGTCCCTGGCAGCCACCTCCTCCAGCCTAGCCAGGTCTCTCTGAAGAGCAGTCTAACCCTTGAGTGTGTTGATTGGTGTCCCTCCACCAGTTTGGTGGCACCTGCAAACTTGATGAGAGTGTACTCCACCACCCACCCGGACCACTGATAGGGATGTCAAACAGGCCAGGTCCCAGGACAGACCCTAGATACTCCACTTGTGACACGCAGAATGAGACCTACCACCCAACCAGGTTTGTATCTACCTCATCATCTACCTGTCCAGGCCTTAACATCCTAATCTGGACACCTGTTAGCCTCCTCCTTTTTAAAAGCTTTTTCTTCCATGCTGATGCAACATAGAAGAAAAATGTCAGCGTATTAACCTGTTCAATGACAGAATAAGTAATCCAATCACTGGAAATGACCATTTCTCCCAGCAGAGAGTGGAGAAGTAAGAAAACCACAGGAATGTCCTATATTAGACTTCAGAGGCAAGCCTGTTTGTGCTGTTTGCAGCACTGGCTTATACCATAAGTGCCTGAGAAATTTAAGGAGTTAGTGTAACAGACATTTAAACACTCCACAGATCTAACCAGCAAGTAAAAGCCACACCATGCTGCAATCACCTGCTTCAGTGCAGAAAGGGAAAGAGGTGACACCACCACCCCCATTTTTTTTTTCCCAGCAGTACCTTGTTTTTATATCACTGCTTCTCCCCTGAGTCCCCATTGCCTTTGCCCTGTGTCAAGGCCACCATCTCCCCACTGTCCGTAGGGCCCCTATTTCAGTTTCCCCTCTCCCTTCTCCTTCCGCTCCTAAAGGACACACGCAGCCAAAGCCAGACAGGTCAAAACAGAGTTTTTCCATGGTCAGAGAGACCCAGGTGAGCCTCTCCTGACTCTCACCTGTCTCCTGCTGGGGCTCTGATGCAGGTTGCCTCCAACACTTCATGAGGAACATTTTCCATTACATTTTTCATTTCCAACTCTCAACCTTTCTATCAGATGATTTCAGGTTAAAACAGCAGGAATTTTGTACAGCTTATCTAGCACAATATGATCTTTCTGTCAGCTGCTGGAAAAAGATTAGTAGACATTAAACTCAAAAGCCAAAATCCAGCTGTGATTCATCTCCAACCTCACCCTAGAAACTTAACCTCATCCCAAATACCAAAGCTTTTCTATCTGAAACCAAGGGCTTATGCACACGAACCATCGTTCGTAACCTTAACACTCACCACAGCACACCTTCAACTATCATAACCAGATTTTCCTCGGCTGTGCATGTTTTTTTAGTGATTAACATAGTACAACAGCTAAAAGAGAAAATAGCATGTAGTTCCAGCTCTTGAACCTGTATTTAACAGCTGCTCACCACCCTGTGGGACTGCCAACACTGCTTTAGCTACAGGCAGGTAAAAGAAGTGCGAGAAGAGTCACGTTGGCTTAGACCACCAGTGCAACCAGGCCATGGCTCTAACCATGGCAAACAGGGGAAAGAAGACCACCACGTTCATCTACAGGGATCCTCTCTCTGGCCATCGATATAATCCATTTGTATTGAACAAGAAAACATACAAAGAAGAAAACCGCCTCACAGCTGTTTCCCATTGCACTCCTAAAAAAAGGGAGAGAGCTTCTGGCGAAAGGAGTCCTTTCCCAAACTGATGTTTTTTGGTGCTTCTGCCAGCGCGCTGCGTTGCCCTTGTAGCACTCAATAAAGTTCAACGGGGAGGACACTTTATTCCTTGCAACTCTGTAGTCGCCTGTGGAGAGGCAAAAAGCTCGGGAGTCACTGTCTGCTTTCTGTTCTAAAGAATAATGGCTTATAATGGAATTTTCCAATGAGATAATTAATCTGGTCATTAGGATAACTAAGAAATTCAGAGAAGTATGTCTCTGCAGCAAAATACCCAGATTCCAGAATTTTGCAAATCCCAGACACTGAGTGGCTTGATCTTCTAATTTACACTGACACCAACATTACAATGACCTGCCTTCATCTGACATTAAGCATAATTTACTGCTTGTTAATCAACAATGAGGGAAGCGTAAACGCTGCGTTCCTTATCTAACACTTTCCCTCTTCTCTGCTGAGAGAGTTTGAGGATTTGCCTTGTTCTGTTCAGCATCTTCTTTGGTAAATACCAATCACTGGAGTAAATCTGGTAAGTAAGATGAATTCTGGCCTATTGTTCATATTTTGTCATATATAAATCTTGCTGGTGATACTTTCAGGAGGTAAACTTCTTGGGGTTTTGTAACCCATTAAACAGAAATGCATTATAGAATAGAACATAAGGGAATTTCAAAGTAGTATAAATATAGGATTAGGATACTTGCCAGCGATATCTATTGCTGGCAGCTGACTTTATTAAAGTTCATCAGCATTAATTGCCTCATTGTTGAATGACTTTTGCATGTAATTATCACCAGTCTAAACACAGATTGCCTCAGGTACAGTATCTAATGTGATCATGCGTTCTGAATCCTATTAAAATAGCCAAGATAGCAGAGATTATTCTCTCCCTAACAGTAAGGAAGTGAAAGAAGCAACAGAAACGGGGAAAATTGTTTTGTTCAGCCTAAACACTGCTAATTTCTCTCATTCCAACATCTTGTTCCAATGTTTCCAGCAATGCTTTGGTGCCATAGACGCTGAAGCAAGACTGAGAGATGCCAATTCTATACCAGTGTCATTTATCTCAAGGACAAGTGAAAATTCCTGTGCCCCACTAGAAAGAAAATGCCTGAGGCAGGATTGCTAAAATGGGCTTTAAACGTCATACTATATTTTAATAGACAGAAAGATGGATACATCAATGTCTAAAATAATAATTCTTAGATTATATTTATCAGAACAAGGCAAGGCTGGAATTGTAATTTGAAGACGTCTGAACTCCAGTATTTTGAGCTCATACACACAGCCCCTTCTTTGAACTTCTATGCTGTTTTAAGATGTTTTCAAGATCTAAAGGCTCAGTATCAAAGACAAAATTTCATACCTTTTTTTTTTTAACACGAACCTAAAATCTTCACATCATATTACTATCCCATTCCCAAACTCTACTTTCTCAATAAAAAATAAATAAATCGGTTATTATTCCCTTTCCTCAATGTACCAGCTCTTTTGAGACTTAACAGAATACCCTCTACTCCTCTGAATTATTACATGCAAAAGCCACATGAAGGGGTTTTATAAAAAAAATGCATAAAATAACATGTTGCCATTTTTTGCTTGCAGATGTATTTAAAGTCTTTGAAAGGATCATCTTAAGAGCATCAATATAGGCTCAGGACTATTAACTCTATAGGAATGACTTGCTCATCACAGCAAATTTTGTCAGTGTCAAATACCCACCGTTCTCATGCGTATGCTTCCTTATAGGCAAACCTACCTGCCAGGCTTCTGAAGTGACTTTTCAGAGAAATTCACATTCAATATTGTGTCTCAGCCACAGGTTTAACAGCAGAGGACTTCAAAACTATGTTTACGCAGTATTTAGAAATACAGCATGAAAAGCTATATTGAATAAGGACTTTCAGCAGCGAAAAAGGATTTGACTATGGAACGTCGACTGACAGCTTCAGAAATTTTACAATATTTTTAAACACTACAAGCTGTTCTTGATTTGATGTTGTGTATTGTCAAGGGCTCTTGCAGCTCTCCTGTAAGAAAAGTAGCTGCAGACATAAATGCTTGAATAAAGACAAGACTTGTCGCATATTACCTTCCCTTACCCCTCCTCACATTGCTTTTTTCTCTCAAGTTTATTAGCATTAATAACTGGAAGCACTGATGTAGCCTTTTAGGGTATTAGACCAAACCTGGAAATTAATGCATTGGTTCATCACAATTCATTAATCAAGCCTGTGCTGGATTTAACAGACAGCAGATTATTAAAGACACCAAATTACACAGACGAAAAAACCCAGCTCCCAGAGGGTCAGATGTAATGCGAATGGTTTTGCATAAAACCATAAACCTGCTATTAAATTAAAAACAGGCCAAAATTACGTCCACTGCTTATCTAAAGTAATTTTTTTTTAAAGGGATGTTACGCTAATTTACTTCTTAACTGGTCCTGGTTACACAGCGAAGGACTAAAGGTTAACTGCAATGGCTCCTCTGATGCTTGGTTAAGCAACTTACACTAACATATCCTGACTGAGGTGAAGAAATTAATGAAATTACTACTGTAATTCATTACTAATGGAAAATTGTCAATGCTTTCAGGCAGCGGGACACACAAATTTTCTGCAGACATGAAGACCTTGTACAGTGACTCATGGTTTTAGACTTGCTACTCTTCTTTCAAGTGCTGGCATCATTCGTCATGGCTGAACTTTATGCCATGCTATCCAGCAAAGTTTAGCCACCTTTGATCTCAGTAGCTGAGGTCTTTCTACTTCTGTGACCGGGTACGTGAGGGAAGGAAAAATAACATGTAATTTTTAGCATCAATGTAAGGAATGCTAACATAAAGAGAGAAGAAAGGCAGAATCACCGCAACCAGCATCCGAAGTATAACAAACAGGAAAGAATGTCATTTGCCAGCTAATGATGCCAAAAGCAAGCAGTGTAAACGAGTATAAATTTGTATATCGATTACCAGTTGAAAGGACAACACTTATAACAAGCAGTGAATACTAACAGACTAACGGTTAGTGAAGAGCGTGAACAAGACTGGCCTGTTGTGCTCAATAGTCCTAGTTCCCCTTTATATTCTTCACTAAACCACAAAATGGAACATCAAACTACAGTAGATCCCAAAAGAGAGACTCATCAGTGACTACTGTACTAGTTGTCATCTACAGATAGCAAGAATATGTTCCATCCAGTGATTTTGACGTAAGAAATAAAGTATTCAATGTTACTTGACTATATAGAACAGGAAACTCCTAATAGGAGCACTCTTTCATGCTAATTTATAGGACAACATTAATTTATAGGACAACATTGTTGGTTTACGGTTGTGGGGTTATGCTGGGAGGAAGCTAATAATCTTTATGACCATCCCCTTGATTTGCTTTATGTTTGTGAGCAAGAAAGATACTGTTTCTGAATGGCCATAAATGCCCAAGAAATGAGAATCGTGCAGCACGGTTCCCAATGGAGCAGCAGGGTTAAATTATGCAAACAAAAATTAAAGTGTGAATATTGGTACGTTTTTTTCCCCCATGGGGAAGAGCAGAATTAAGAGGTATGGAAATAACGCGCCCATATAGAAACTCAACAAGGCACCCCCAAAGATGAGTTGACTGTTCTGTGCATCCCACCATGTGAAATGGAGAGAAGATCTGGCCCCACGAGAGTAACGCCAGCACAGAGAGAGCTTTCAGTGGAAGAACACGGTAGATTTGCTGTCACGTTCTTCCCTCTGTTCGAGTAAGGCCCTGTAGATGACGTTCAGCAAGCATGGCCAGAAAGTCCCTGTACATTACCTGTTTTAAGCGATACAAGGTCTCTTCAGCAGAAGGCATTGCAAGTGAAAGCCAAAAGGACATGGACCATGGAAGAGCCTCTCTGCAGAGATTGTCCCTTCCTTACACTTGGTACACAAGCATCCCATCGGCTGCTTTCAGGGAACGAGTGCTGAGGTGGAAAAAGCTCTCCGTGCACCCCAAATGGTATTTCTCAGGCTAAGCTTTTGCCGAGTTCAAAAATGATCATTTCTCATACCTCACTGAAGGGTATTACACGAATTCTTACTTAAACTCCAGCTCACCCCAGTGCTACAGCGCACACCACGAGCAAAGCGGTGCACCAGAAGGTCTGTGTCTGCTTCGATTTGCGGTTGTTACTCCTACAGATTAGTACAGTGGCAGAGCTCAAAAATTGGGTAATGCAACCCAGATATCAAAGGAATTGTAAAATCTTCACGGACAAGGGATGCCTGGGAAGTATGTAATGTAAAAGCCTCCAGTTATGTTATTTAATGCATAAAAATTACACTTCTAAGTTAACTCTCATTGCAATCAGCTGAGGACCGCCTTTGCGTCCACACGTATACTGATAGACTACAAGGTACTCTATCAAGTACAGCCAGTCTTTTTGCCAGTATCACAGGATAAATCTCTACTTCAAACACTGGACTTGTAACATCTTACAATGCAAATTAGTAACCCTTTTATCAAGGGTTTAAAGCATGACTTGTAAACCCCATCTCAGCATTCAGTGGGATGCTATACACAGTCCCGTTCCTTATGCCCAGCATCCCAAAATACTTGGGAGGTTAGGGAGAAACTTGGCACACATTTGTAACACCGCTGCAATAGCTGAGTTTCCCCATATTACAAGCAGGTGGACATAAGGACTAGTTTAACAGCAAAGTACACCTTCCTAGCACTAAAAAAAAAAAAATCACATTTTAATGTTGAACGTGTTCCTTAATTATATAAAACTCTGCGAAGAATAACACGGTTTAAATTTATTATGCAAATGCTCTTAATTTATGACAGATTGCTACTTCAAATACAAGTATTAAATCTCTATTAGATTAGTGGAGGTAATGCACTAATATGCATTACTAAGGTCTTGAATTTCTAAGCAGCAATAGTGTTTGTTAGATGCAATAAGGATCACCTTAATTAAAACACTATCCTCAGCATCTCAGAAGATTTAATCCAAATCTTTATATAGGGCACATTCATTATCTATCTCCAGTTAATAAAAATATGACCTACTTTGGTTACATTTTAGAATTTAATGTTGATTACCATTTTGTTAATAGAAATAAGATACTAAAGACTTTAAAGACAAGCCAAAAGCAATTTTGCCAGCCTAATTAAAATACTATTTAGCGGCCTCAGAAGGAGCTTTATATTTATTCATAACTGTAGAGGTAGACTTTTCAGAAATGTTTTTAAAATATTGAATTAGACAACAGACTCCTAAAAATATACCTAAAGATAACAAGTGAGATTTATAACCAATGAGCTTAAAGCCATGCCTGAAGAGATTCAGAGAACTCCAAAACCCCACAGGGACACTTTGGAACACGCGAGCTGTTCTGATAAGCTCCACAAGACTCCTCACTTCTGTAGAAGGCCCATACCATGTGTCTTTGCAGAAGCCAGGCTTAAATTAATCATAACACTCCAAATATAGCATCAAGTTACTGCTAAGTAGTAGTTTCCAAGGAGACATGATGCTTATCAAAATACTCTGATGTGCTGCAGCCTGCCAGATCTAAGACGGTATCTGAATGGGTTAGTGCACTTCTTAGCAAAATGCAGCTTATTCTGGATTAAATCAGGGACACAGCAGGAAGAGCATGAAGGCAAAGTTTTGGGAGAGCAGAGGGAGCACAAATCCTCACCATAAAGCTTCTCTTGTAGCTTCTACTGCCATATTAAACAGGATAAAGGGGGTCCAGAAGGACCACGACCAGCAGAAGCACATGGCCAGAGACCCCATGGGGCCACTGCTTCCCCAGAGCCATCCACTCACCTCCATGGATTCCTCAGGCCCATGCACAAAGTTGTCTTTTCACAGCGTTCCTCAGCAAAACGTAGCCTCCCTGTACCTATCCTCTTCTCCACACAGAGAGGCTGGACAAGAATACACATCCTACAGAGATAGCGTGTCAGGATTTGTCCTTCAAACCCACACACAGGTGTCGCTTAAAATATCCTAAAACAAAATACGTATTTTTGAAGGTAAGAAGGTCAGGTGATGCCTGAATCCAAAGCCTTGTCTGTTCACCACCCAATAAAAACTCTAGCATATAGGGTTTGTCTTACTGAAGTCACTTCAGATCGCACACCTCTTGTTATGGCAGGGTTTCGTTTGTTGAAAGCGTTTTGAGGAATGAAGAACCTTGCTGCTTTCGTGAGACACAAAGTTTGTGGCTTTCTACTAAAATCAATTCCTGCATTGTAAACCCTGAAGTATTACGGGTGAACAAGGCCACAAATCTCTCACTAGTGTTCTCACCACGAGTGGAAATTCCCAGTTACACTGAAGTCGGTATATACTGTTTTCTCTTTCCCATCACGTAGAAGTCCCCTGCTCCAACAAGAGATCCAAGCAGCCAGTGGCTACACCTGGGGCTTACAAAGGTTGAGAGACCAAGCGGCAGATCAGACAACGGTTCAGAGAGGAGGCCACGGGAAGACGTGAGGATGAGCGCAGAGCTGAGCAACACCAGGGGAAGCTCCTTGTGCAAAAGAGGTCTCAGGCTGGAAACACAAGCAGCAGGGCCTGAGAACAGCAGTGACCCTCACGCTCTGCTCCTCCCCGCAGCGCGGGGCAGGGAGCCAGCAGGACAGCCCGCCGCCGAGCCCCGGGTGTTCTGTAGCCACTGGGCCTGGCAGCTGGTCAGCGAGCGGGGCTGCTAGCCATGGGGCAGGGGGAGGTAGGAGCGATGCCCCGCAGCCCCCCGGCACAGGGCAGCCAGGGCGCCCTGGCACGCAGGCAAAGCCTGGCTGCAGCTGGTGGTCTCCATCCACACTTCCTGCTCTCGCACACCACGCTTTCTCTGGCACTCTCTGCTCCCTTCCCTCACACTGGTTTCAGCAGCAGTTTCTAGCCCAATGTCTCGTTCCTTCGGTATTTCCACTCTGTTTCTTCTCCACTTCACGATTCGTTGCTGGCCCCGTATCGCTAAAAAGCGATAGAAAAGCTCCTTCCCAACGCTCGTCTACACTTTAAAAAAAAAATAAGGATAATGACCCATTTTCCCCTTCCTCTCTTTTGCCACACTCAGCCCAGCAGCAGCAGCTGTTGCAAAGAGCCCTTTCGTTTGCCGTGTGCCCACATCAGCAGCATCCTGCCCCGGCTCCTCCCGGTGCATCCACGGCCATGAGCCATTCATTTTATGAGAGAAGGAATTTTTTTAAGTATTAAAAAAGCCCCGATGACATTAGGAAGTTCATTGTAAATTTTACATAAAGAGGTCTTGTCTCTTTATCACAGACATAAATGTCACCCCCGGAAAGGCTGTTGTCACAAATGCCTCCCGTGAGTGCCGGATCTGTCTGTAACATGGCATATAAGATGCTTGTTCTTCTAGTAATCCGCACTTTTCAGCTATTATTAATCCCTTAAACATTTTAAAGAGACCTTTTCAATTGTACTTTCACCTCTCGAGGTCACTGCAGCCATCTCCGCCCGCATGGCTCATAGTCCCCCTCCAGCATCCATTTCCAAAGATATACAAAACACCCAGACAAACCAGGAGTCAAAAGCAGACTCCTGAGGCTAAGATCCGGTTTTCTCCAAAACTCTTCCATATGTTAATACGACTAACTCCCTTTTACCAGGTTTCATGCATGAGACAAGGGACTCTACAATACTCCTTATCTCAGGGAAAGCACAATAGTCAGGATTTTCCCCCTTTCAACTCTCAGCTACTCTTCTCCATGAGAGCATAGGCTGGAAAGATGATAAGGAGAGTATTCTAGCAGATCTATCCCTCTCTCTTCCTCTATTATTAAGAAAGTGAAAAAATAAAAACCCCATTACCTCCAAAATGGAGGCAGGCTTCTTGTCAGATAAGCCACTCCTCTACATCACATATTCCCATTGAAGGGATTCATACTGGGCTCAGTATGTTCTAATGGTTTCATCAGTTAATATTAAACGGGTTTCAGATAGGAAAAAAAGAATTTTCCTTGCCCTGCACTAAATGATTTGCCTTTATATAGACTGCCTTTCAGAAGAGGAACAAACAATTATTGTTCCATTAATGCAAGTGACAGTGGATGGGTTCTCCCAGCACCCCTTAGTGTCAGTATTTTGCTGCGTAGTTGACTTTCACTATTTGGTCATTTTTTTATACTTTATGGACAGAAAGAGATTTCATGGTAAAAAGACAAAAGGATGGTGTTTTTTAGCACAGAGATCTGCAGTTAAGATCACAACGGCAAGATGGTCCCTAGTGTCGGGGCTAGAATTGTCAGTACAGAAAAACAACCTGTGTAACAACTTGGACAGTTAACGGGATAATGTGTCACCGGTGGGAGAAAGCGAGGAAGAGCGCTGCTTTCAGCACAAAAACCATTCTTTGAACAAGCAAAGCTTGGTCGGTATTGGTAAGTGGAGCAACTGAAGCAATGCCTGGTGTACCTTGAGCATGAGCATCCTCTACAGGAAGCAGCGCCTTTACCACTGCCAGATATTGTTTTCCAGGTAAAGGACGCTTCATCACGGAAGACCTGAGGATGCTGCCGTCATAAGGCAATCACTGCACAAGCCCTTTAAATTGCTCTCGTAGAACAAAACGGACCAAACAAAGAGTAGTCTGCTAACCACTCTATAGTTCTGATTTGTAACACGCTGCGCAATGATTTTCCACAACTGCCCAAACTTCCTGTTTCTGTGGCTCCTCAGTTTTCTGCTCATCAGTGTAAAACCCACCTTTTTTACTTTTATCCCAAGGGGAATTACTACCTTTTGAAACGCCTCACATCATGTTTGACCTGGAGTGATGACCTGAAAACCTCACCTGAACAAATAACCTGAATAACTACAGGTTATTTGTTCACATACCAGTTTCTTATTCAAAGGTTTGGGCATATTCCAGCATCCCTTCTGGCTTGAATAGGAAAACAGAACCAAACAAAAAACAGCCCTTACCTGTGCGGACAGTAAGTCTCTCAAGTACATCCACGCACAACCTAAGAGTTGTCACTTCAGAGTGCCACAAACTATGTTTTCCCATGAAAGGAATGTTTTCGTAGGCCACCGCTTCCTCTCCTCCTTGCTACTGGCCACTACAAAATAAGTCTGTTAGTCAAGGGGAAAAAAAAAAAAAATCTCCAGTTTAGGATAAAGAACCAAAATCCTTTAGAAACACGTTGGTATTTCCATATTTGTGTGTTTCGGGGCTTGTTTGTGTTTTTTTAAACTTACGAATGGGACCTAGAGATTTGTTACAAGTTTTGTTATCCCTTCATGGTTACCAGAAGTACATCGCCTTTCTTTCTTCTATTGGAAAATGGCACAAGTAGAATCCCTTGCTGACTAATCAGGAGAAGGAAAAGAAAAAAAAACCCAAAAAATCCTTATTTCTATTCAGAAGAATCCTAGACCCCCTTTGCTGCTACTCATAAAAGCCCCTGCAAAATCCTGAGTAGCAGGAGTTACACACCCCCACATCTTTCTCTGCGGTAGTTTATTCCACAGCAGCTGAAATTCTGCGACATTTTTTGCTCTACTTCTAATGATTTGCTGTGAAAAAGAAATTTTCAGGGACCTCTAACCCGTTCCTACTTCAGATCCATAGGAAACCTAACGGCTAAGATTTCTCGTAGGACTTTCAATCTCCATTACACCTAAAGGAAGGAATTTTTTTTTTGGTTTACTGGTAAACAATTATCTGCAACTCACTTGTTCAACTTAGAAATGAATTTAAAAAAAAAAAAATCCATAAACGACATGAGTAAGAATCCATTATTTCTCTTTTTTTACATAGCTATTGCTAATAACTATGCAAAAATACCAGCGATCAGCTTTTCACTGTCCCAGCCACCAAAATATTCGCACTGTCGCTTCCAAAACCTGTGCTCCCCATCAGCTGCTGCCAGGAGCCCAGAGAGATAGCGACTCTGGACTGGTTTGGGGACACGTGTTTATTCCTGCTCCGCTTCATGATTGTCCTCCTTTTTCTGATAATTTTTCACAGCACCAATATATAAATGAACAGCTTCTCCTGAGGTTTTACCGCTGTTCCTTTGTTTTAAAAAGCATTCCCCTGATTCCTCAAGGTACGTCTGAAGGACACGCGTAGCATCTTTTAATAATTAGTATTGTAGGAAGTAAGTAACGAGATTCATAGCAAGCAGCTTCCAGATCCCTTTCTGCAGCTGCCTTTAAATAAAAAATATATTTTAAAAAGACATCTGGTGCATGGCTGGCAGGAAAGACACGCGCTCTGTGCCAAGCTCCAGGCACTCTCCAGAAACTCTGACCGCCACCCTCACGCCCAGCTGAGTTTCTAGCAGTTCTTTGCCAACGCAAAGGTAACCTTGAAGTGCTCCTTTGCCATACCAATACCTCAGAAACATGATTTTCTGGAACTCTGCTGGATTAACAGTTGGACTTGATGATCTTAAAGGACTCTTCCAACCAAATAGATTCCATGGTTCTTGTAGCCATTCTGGTGTAGTGTTTTCTGTCTGTCTCATTTTGGCTCTTACTAGACGTGCCTTGTCTAACCCATACTTCAAAGGTGCCTTTTAATCCCACAGCAAATCATGATCCAGATTAGGTTTGCAGCACTTAAATCTTAAATCTTGCAATGCCACTGACCACCATTATAATCCAAAACCATCTTTATAGTTGATGTGGAATTGAAATACATCAGCTTCCCAAGACATTATGCACTATTTGAGCAAGGACCATCTAACATCTTCACGCCAGGTCTCAAGAACATCACTGCAGAAAAGGTCTCAAAAATTAAACACTTACCTGCGTTCTCTGATTCCACACACAAGCAGGTTTGGGTTTTTTTTCCAGAAGTGATTTGTCAATCCTTAGTCCTTGCTTTCCAAAGGCCCGTATTTTGCAGATAATCTGCTCCTGGGAGTTGCTGGTCACCTCTTTCATCAATCTTCCCAACCACCCAGAGGTATGACAGCCTGGTTTCCTAGTCTGATGAGATTTTTGGAGGTTACTGCCTCAACAAAGCCTCTGTCATCCCTGGGTCATTTGAAGAAAATTTCTAAGAATTGATCTAATTCCTTTGCAGACAGCCTACAGCTCTTGAGTGAGGTTAGTCATCTCTATCCCCATGAAAACTTCCATTACTTGTTCTCAGTTCTACACGTCGTTTCTGCTAAAAAGAGAAAATTACAATGAGGCTGCGTATTTATTTCAGGCATTTCTACTTGAAGCTTGGATACAGCAGCAATTTCTTTGCTCATATTCCCAAACCTCTTTCCAGAGAGTAATCAATCCAAAAAAACTTCCTTTTGGCATCTCTGAAAGTCACATCACCAGTGCTTTTATTGCCGTCTGTTCCTTTCTAACACCTCCACTTCTACCAAATAAAAATCAGCCTCTGGCGCAGCTCTATCCATGCAGCTCAGCTTCTGCTCAGCATCTCACGTGGACAGCGTTCTGACAAGTAACTCCAGTTATTTTACTTTAAAAAAGAACTGCTTTTTATATTCTCTTGAATGAAAGGTACTTCTAGCACCAACTCCCATACAAACGTACCCTGTCTCTCTATCCTGCTACAGGTTAGTGATCGATGGGGACCAACAAAATCATTTTGCGTTGTTTTTTTTTTCCCCAAGTGCATCCCAAGAAGGGTAAAAGTACATTAATTGTAGCACCTTCAGTCTTAAAATCGCGGCACTGCTTTTGCTCCGCAGCGTTCTCTGACTAGCACAAGTATAAACTTCAGGTTCTTGGTGCCTGCGGCACTAACATAAAAGGACTACCAGGCTGCTCTCCTGATGTAAAGCTCAGATCAAGCGGCACTCAACCCTTGGTTTTCTGCATAGGTGGAATTTGCTCCCTCAATTCTCTACACAAAGTTCAAGAAACACCCAGCTAATTGCTTCAGTGGAGCGGTCAGATGTTGCGGTCCTAGAGAGTGGCCCACCTCCAACCAGCAGGTATCAAGATCTCGTCTAACACAGCAAGTTGGCCTGTTAAGCTCGGCTCAAGAAAACTGCGATCATTTGACTGCTTCCCAAAGAAATCAGCCTTCGTTTCGTCCTTGCAGGAGCGTTCAAGATGACAATAAGAAGAGAAGCACAAAGGAGAGTTATTGTTCTCATTGCATCACTTCATCCTAAAATGACTCTCTGCATTCAAGTTATAACAATATATAATGAATCATAGATACTTATAATGGGAAATACTAACAAAATATTGCCCCCGATTCCATGATCAGCCACGTTCTAATGCAGGATACAAAGAGATTGCACTAAGAAATACAAAGAAAAAATCAAAAGTGTAATAGTTGTTACCTTATCAGCCTAAAACTAAAGCAACTGAAGGCACAATTAACCAAAAATATGAAGGGATTTAGAGTCCAAAGGGTTCCTTAAATTAGCGTGTCTTTTAGGAAAATTTTTCTGTCACTCTGAAGAGTTCTCTTCGTTGCAGGTTAATACTTTGAGGTTCAAACCCAGGAATTAAAAGTGATACAAAAGCCAATATATGAAAATAGTATAGAACAATAACGGCAAAGTGCTATTAGCATATTAACACTTCAAGTTCCATTTATGTCTATAATTAAGCACATAAACAATCATAACTCTTGCATGAGATAACATGAAATTAAGTATCCATATAAAATATAAAACCAGAACAGAGAGCTGCCGGTGTTGCCTGTGTTCTGCACAAAGAAACAGTGCGATAATCTTTAATACTACTTTAAAATATATGAAAGTTGATTCCAGCAATTGCACTATTTTGTAATATAAACCATTTCAGTCTCAAACTCGGGCAGAAATACAGTGTGTTCAACATTTCACCATCTTATTTTAAATGAATTATAATATGATAGTATTTTCACAGATAAAAGATGAACAGATCAAAAGACGCTAGATTTTAAATCATCCATACGTAGGCTTTATTAAACTATTTTTAAAAGAAACAACGTAAACAAAATATTTTTCCACTATGAAGTTTCTTTAGGCTCATTACAGTACTTCTGCAAATACTTTATACCAATATTGGTGGGTTTTGTGGGTCATTTACACAGAAATAAGAGACAAATAGCCTTATTATAGTAAAATGAGATAAACCACAAAATTACAAAAATTTGCCTTATTCACAAAACAATCAAATCTACTTTCAATTTTTTCAATTATGTCAAGGATTTTCACCTATGAGTTCTTACAGTAATCGCATATAACGAATGGAGGGGGGCAGGATGCAAGAATTATGATCTTAATGAGACTAAATAAGAAAAAGAAGCTGGTGAATTCCCAGTACCGACGATGTCTCCCATTACAAGGACTTCTTTCCTCTGAAACTCGGCATCACTTCCACTGGAGCCGTGCTATGCTCCTGAGCGGTGGGGCCACTTCACAGGATGTGCCGCTCAAAGTTTTCTTTCCAAGAGAAAATAATAAAGACCCTTGAATAGAAATAGTGTATATTAATGCTATAGATAATACCTTGAAAGATTAATACCGAAAAGAAGGGAGTTTTATTTCTGCTCCTCCCTGTACCAAGACAAAGATGGTTTATCTACAGAGCTTGGTCACAATGATGGTCAGTGACGATTCTAAAAATTTATACTCCAAAACTTTTCTCAAATTGTTGACTTCAACATATTCCAATTAAATTGAGAGGTTAACAGCCTGAAAGAAACCAAGTTCCTACAGCTTTGCTGAAAACAGGGAGCAGAGAAGAAAAATGCTATCGATACCTTAATGATTTCTGTAGAGAGCACAATCAATACCAGGCATTGGGGAACCCCTCTGGGACAGCACCACCATCAATATCTCCTCTGCAAGAAAGGTTTCATGCGTGCAACTGTTTAGAAACCAGAGAAGTCCACAGGAAGCGAGGCTTTACTATCCATGCTGTTTGAAGAACCATTTATAATGCAATATCCACAAGACAGCTAGCTTCTTATTTGTTAGACCATTTTTTCTTTGTGGATCTCTTATTCCCGGCGAGTGAATCGTCTGATAGCAATATACCCTTCACTAACTTTTTAGACACTGATACGCATTCTCTAACGATTCTCAGGAGTTTCGACTTTCTTTCCCTGGGTTTTTTTTTTTGTATTGTGTCTGCTTCAGTTCCCTTGGAGGGCAGAACACGCACTGCAGTATGCATTTCGATGACTTCTGTGCCCCAGGGGCTCAGAAGCTTGCCCATCTCTTTTTACAATAAATGCAAACAAACCATCAGTTAACAGACAGCTGCAACATCCTTCCAAAAGACCAGCCTTTAAAAATATTGTTTACTTGTCTGAACACAAGATATTCTCCTGCCCTTCAAAATAAGTGACTGATGGGTAGGCAAAGGCATTTTGCTTTGACGGAATCAGACTGACATCAGTTTTCATGTTCTCTGCTGTCTGAACAGTATCAAGCCGATCAGATTTGTAATTCTCCTGAAGTGCATCAAACGAAGCAAAAAAAAAAAACCTGCAGTCCTTTCCAACGGGAGACTTGTTGATTTGTCCAATGTAAGCTGGTAACACATGCGACTACAATAAAAACCCATTCCATAAACTGCTTTTTACAACTCCTGAAACGCCGCAATCATCTAGCTTCTTACAACAACTTTATTTGGCAAGAAGAGAAGCACAGATCAGAAGAGAGCTGCAACTTACCCAAGTGTCGTTTGCTCTATAACCTTTTTCTACTTTTTAAAAATTGGCTGTTGCAGAATGCTAGCACTGACCAGAGTTAACCAAGGAGACATCAGGCAGTAACACTCAAGACAACACGTGAGTTTATATCCAAGTGCAACACTAAAAGTGTTTTTTCTTACGCAGATAATTACAGCAGCTTTTCGATTAAGGAGGAAAGAGTTGGGACACTCTGCATCTAATCCTGGAAGAAAGATGGCCACGACTACTGTATGCCCGCTATTTTTGCGGTCACACGTGACTTGAGATCACATGAATTCCCTAAATCAACAGAAAACAGTTATATGCATCATTAGATAAGGCTCCGGCTAGACCGTAACGGCCAAGACTGTGACACAGGCTATGCTGAAGTACCTTACTATTCTCTTTCCAGGAAAGTGGAGCATTTTGAAGTAAAGATCTGGATAAGGACATAAAATCCATCTGGCAAAGACTTCCACCGTTTAGATTTGCAGAGACGCTGATCACATTTTCTTGCGCTGCACACGCCGCCCTCTTCTTGGTTTTGATACTTGTCAAATCTATCACATCGTGTAAGGCGAGAGCTTCTGCATCTTTTCAAGACTTGATACTCCAGTGACATATAATTTTTCAACATAAGTATTTTCACAGAGAATAGCTCCATTCTGAAAACTATAATTTAAAATACATGTTATTTTAATATTTTAAAGATTTGTCTGTTTCATTCTTCTTTATAAAAGTAAAAATTCATCTCCATATACACCAAATGACAGAAAATTTTATGCCCTTTCTCTCAGGAAGCCATTTCAAAATAATATAGAACAGATTTTTTAAACCTTGTTAACCCAGCCTGTTTTCTGCTGTGCCTGAAATACTATATGGGCTACACGTAGAAGACTCATTAGAAAGAGCTGTTATTACTGTCTCACTAAATAAGCCCCAGTGCGTGAAATAACATGCGCTATAGGTATGTGAGAAACTCCCCATTAGGAAAATTACCAAACTCCTTCACAACTCAAGAAACTCTCAAGTCTACAACCCTTTATGCATCTGGTATCTCAAACAGTAAAGCCTAAAAACCTTAATGGATTTAGTTGCTTTTATAGTACACATAAAGAAAGAGGTATGATCTCATGGTCTGAGTATGAAACTGGAAATCAAAATGTCTTACAGAGTGATTTGCCAAACCACAGTATGGGAACTAACCGAATTGTACTAGTCTTCCCCCAGTACAACAGAGATAAATTAATTCACGCTGAATTGATCAAATCTATTCAGTTAACAAAGAATATAGGAGACATTTGGGTTCTGGGAGTGAGCTTTCAAGAAGAGGAAAGCACGTTTAGCTACGTGCTAAAACCCATTGGATGGCGTTGCTAGTTACTGAGAAATTCATTAGTTCAGCATTTTTTCTGCTGGACAATTTATCTAGTCTTGCTAGAGAACGGTATCAGGTAAAATAGAAACCAAAGGATGTTAATAATTTAAAGAAATATCCAATTCTCCCTAAGCAAAAAGAACGTGCACAACTTAAGTTGTAGAAATTATGTATGTCATTTGTTACATCACATTGAAGTAAAACACGGACTAGTGATTAAAAAAAAAAATCCTAAGCTGGACAAGGCCACTGACCAATAAAAATGCCAAGGTAGGGAAATTTTAATAGGGAGTTATAACTTACCAGCTTCTCAAACAACAGAAGACTTGACAGGAGTCTTGAGAGACAGAAGACTGAAGTCTGTATATACACCGCTCTGACACTTTAATTGAATAAAGATATCTGAACATGCACAGACAGTAAAAAGTGCTAAAAAGAATCTGTAAACTATCAAAGAAAATATTACAAC
Source organism: Coracias cyanogaster (assembly GCA_033124195.1). NCBI lineage: Eukaryota > Metazoa > Chordata > Aves > Coraciiformes > Coraciidae > Coracias > Coracias cyanogaster. The sequence goes on from JAVSBS010010929.1 coordinate 62,236, forward strand.
TGGCTTTACCTTAGCTTTTTCATCAACTTCCATTCTCCACTCGGGTGTTTTTATACATTTTCGAGTGAAAACTAACATTCCAGAAAACACTTCTAAGTTTTGGCAGGCCCCAAGTGACCTGAGCTTTTCTTTAAATCAACAGTCTAGCATTTATAGTCAAACAAATAGAGAAGGAAAAGTTAGCACATGAGCACCTAAGGGATATTAAATATATGCTGTCCTCATCTATTCAAATCTGTGTTTGCTATGCTTTATATTGAAATATCTTCACACAAGCTTTCAAAGCAAAACTAATCACGCTTTCTAGCAGGTCATTATGAAAAAACACTACCGTGAGAGATAAAAACCAAAACATTGAAAAATAAGGATGGCAAAACAGAGTCTAACTCAAAGACTATTATTTTAACATTCTTTCTTCCCAATCTCTCATGCTTGCCATGCAATTATCACAATTTCACATTCCTTGGAAAAAAGTTACCAATACGTAAATGTCAAAAAAGTACCCATTTTTAATGTATTAATTGCCTTCTCCTTCTTGCAAAAGGATAGCTACTTCTGGCATTTTTTTTCAGAAAAGCTTTGACATTGTTTGCCAAATTGGTCCTTATCTTCCACCAGCATCTGCAGTCAACTACTGCTTTGGGCAGAGTCCCACATTTTATTTTACGAGAGGAGGCACAAACTCAGAGAAAAGAGTTGTAAGTCCTGCAGTTTCAAATTCGTTCTGCAGCTCATCCAGGGTTGAATATTCTTTGACTTCAAACGTCTGAAACCTACATTGTAAAAGGGAAACTCATGAGCATGCTTAGATTTGTCAGAATGTAATTATCAATTCTGTTACTTTTCTAGCCACTACTGTACTAAATTATACCTTTTATGCTGTGACTGTACTTTTGTCTCACACAGCACACTAATCATTTTCTCTTTGCATTTCTTTCCACTTGAGTCCACATCTACCTTAGAAGTTTTCTGAAGAATAAAGTACTCCTAAAATGACAAAAACGAACAAAATATTAAATGCCACCTAGTATCTTGGAAGTTTAGTAAAATGCAAAGCTCTGTATGAGACATAGTTTTTTCAGAACATAGCCATCAAAGTTTGAAAAAGCCCATCCCAAAATGTACATTTTTGTTTCTATTCATCAGCTTGAAGTTAGAACGCAGTTTTTAGTGAGCTAGAGTTTGAAAAGCCAAAACATTCTTCAATTTCACCACAAAAACCTGACTAATACACTGGGAGTTCGTAAGTACAGACAAGATGTTCAAAGCCCAGGTGTGTGCTAGGAGCACCATGTGGTCTAAGTTAAGGGAAGAGACATGAGTAATGAGCTAGAAATATGTCTGTTAGTAACTTATCACAAATTTTCTGTTTGCTGGGGCATTTGGGAAATACAAGAGACTGAACCTGAGCATACCAGTCAGGAAACACAGCGAATACAGGGGTACGATTACAGGGGGAAGCAAAGCAATAGAGGCCACCGGTCTGTGGGTATCACTGGTTTCTTTCTCATTCTTTTTCTCAAATAGAGAATAAAGTTGTTTGGCCTTCCTACTCTCCTAATAATCCATCTGCTTCCAAAATCTTAGAAAAACACACATGAAATATTCAGACCCATAGGTTTCAGTGGTAAATCAATACAACTAGTCAACATTCATTGTTCCTGCACCTTAATGTTGCTTCTGTCACCCTGAAGAAGAATCAATATTATCTTGCCCATGAACATCAGTCTTCCAGTCAGCCTTAGATCTGAAGCCCATTTTTCCACAGTTTTGACGTATTTTGCCTTTGCCCTCATGTGATCTAAATGCAAAAGGAGCATCCAGGTATCATCCTCTGTACTCGTTCCTTTTGACAAAGTAGTTTTTTCATTGCAAACTGCTGTTGGTTGCTTAACAACATACTGAAGATGGTGCTGTATCCAAAGAATCAGATCGTGTACCATGGGTTCAGAAAGATGCTGCTTTGCTTGTTCAAGTAATTTGTCTTTCACGTCCATACACTGGGCCCTCGTAAGCTGGTTTGAGTTAACAGAAATATCTGGTGGAGCTGATGGATAATTGACTGGTAAATGAAATAACAGCTTTAAAAGTACATCTGTATCCAGCAGTTCTTTCACGTTGATTTGAATTCTAAACGTGATTCCATGCGTCTCTGGAAAGTATCAAAAATAACCATTAATAGTTTGCTTGAAGCTGACATACATAGATATTATTAAGTCGTTATTTTCTTTAACAATTCAACTCAAATGATTGCCATTCTATATAAAATAAGGGGCGTGGGGTTTTTTGTGGGGTGGCGGGTTGCAACCAATGGCTTAAGCTGTGCTCGCAGGGAATGCTGAAATGAAACACTTCCATATTGCACGAGAAGGAAAGTTATTAACACCTTCTAAAAGAACATTCTCTCTCTTAGAAACAGGTAAGTCAGTGTCTACAGCTCAAAAGAACCACAGAATCATTCAGGTTGGAAAAGACCTCTAGGATCATCAAGTCTGACCTTTATCCCAACATCTCCCTGACTCCTAGACCATGTCCCAGAGCACCACATCTACTCTCGTTTTTTGAACACCTCCAGGGATGCTGACTCCACCTCTTCCCTGGGCAGCCTGTTCCAGTGCCTAACCATTCTTTCAGTAAATAATTTCTTCCTAATACCCAATCTAAACCTCCCCTGGCACAACCTGAGGCCATCACCTCTTGTCCTGTCATTAGTCACCTGGGAGAAGGGATCAGCACCAGCCTCGCTACAACCTCCTTTCAGGTAGTTGTGGAGAGCAATGAGGTCTCCTCTCAGCCTCCTCTTCTCCAGACTAAACAATCCCAGTTCCCTCAGGTGCTCCTCATAAGACACATTTTTCAGACCCCTCACCAGCTTTGTTGCCCTTCTCTGCACCCGCTCCAACACCTCAATGTCCTTCTTGTCCTGTGGTGCCCAAAACTGGACACAGTGCTCAAAGTGCGGTCTCACGACTGTACAGGGGCACGATCACCTCCCTGCTCCTGCCAGTTACCCCATTTCTGATCCAGGCCACGATGCTGTTGGCCGCCTTGGCCACTTGGGCACACTGCTGGCTCACGTTCAGACCGCTGTCCACCAGCACTCCTAGGTCCTTTTCTGCCAGGCAGCTCTCCAGCCACAACCTCCCCAAGCCTGCAGCGCTGCAAGCAGCAGCAAGGAGAACCAAAAATTGAGACTTTTCTGCATGGATTGAGCACTGTCCTAATGTTGCTGCTAGAGAAATCTCTAAGACTTCTAACACCAATACTAGCACAAGGCAAACAGACTTGTACTGAGCATCTTTTAAGACAATTCAGAAGCAGTTTCATGCTAAAGAAACTCAGAAAGAATAAGTCAGATTCTTTGTCCTCTACAACTTTCCGAGAAAACAGACTTAATTCTCTTCTGCCAACTTCTCTACAAGACTTGGATTGACACAATGAAAACATTTGTCATACATCTGACCCTAGATACTACATACATACACATATATATGCACATACTTCTATAAATGTATGTGTATATATCTACATGTCTAGTAAAAACGTATTGTTGGTCTACTTTAGAATAGAATTATTTTCAGAGTGAAAAGTATACCTACAGTATGCAGCAGGAAGGGCAAAAGACCACATCGTCCTGATAAATCACATAATCAAAGAGACTGAATATGAAAGTTATGTACAGCAATTCCCGCAATAAAACCTTCTTGACTAAAACCGGTTTCACAGAAAAACAATATAAAACTTCATGAAGTGAAAAGCAGGGACAAAGGCCTAACCTACTTTTGCTGCTCTGCCATGAAGAAAGAGGGTATCAGATAAAAGATGATCTTCTTCAGATGTTCTCTGCTTCACCCCTTTGATGCATTCTAAACACTTCACCCCTTTTCTTTAAAGAAAGTGCTAAAATGTCAGGTTGATTCGCTCTATGAGGGCAGGGGAAGCCAGATTTGAAAGGCAGATTAGAGCATAGCTGAGTTTCAGAGGAGCTCTTTTGAAGTGACTGGCCTTCTTCTCCCCCTACCGTATCTCACCTTCCTTTCCACGACAGTCAGTTGAATTATGTTTGATGAGTATTGCTGACGCTGCTAGCCAACCTCTGTGCACTCTGCAATTTTATATTTGAACCCTACTACACAAGCAAAAGAACCTTAAAATGACTTGGACAGACAGAAGCATTTTAGAGAGCTTAGGCAAGGGCTTGTTTCCAAACCTCCTTCCTGGAGAATACAAAAAACTCTCCAGGTCTCAGCAGTCACAAAATAAAATAAGCAAACCCTCCAAACCCAATAATCAAACTCTAGCATGACTATAAAGAAGCATCCAAACATCTACGAACCACCACTACCTAAACCAAGTCAAATCCAGTGCAAAAATTGCAACTGCACCCAGCCATGACCATACCTACAGGCACCACGTGTCAAAACTTTGTTCCTTGCCAACAGGACTTGGTCTCCAGTCTTCTAAGAGCCAATGAAAAGTTCCAGACTATTTTTAAGGCAAGTTTATCCCTCAGAAACACGCCAGCCTTGGAAAAGACTCCAGCCTCCAAAGCATCCGTCTGGCAGCATGCAGCCCTCCCGGGCAGTAGCTATGCAAGATCTCAAGTCTGCCCTGTCTCTGTCACCTGCTGCTCTGACAAACATTTCTTCCTGGGCACCAGGAACAGTAGCTCCTCCGCCGTCAAGCCAGGCTCAGTACTCAAAATCACAGTACAGGAAAAGCCTGTCCTGTACCCCCCTGTAAATAAGTTGAAGACTACGACTCTATTGCCAGCTTCATTACAGTGACAGGAAACCGTGTTACCTTTCTGATAACCCTCCTAGGATTTCTCCACTCGCTTGTCGTAACAGATCGCACCAACTCAGAAGTCACTGAGGGATAAACAGGCAAGGCCAACCTTGTCCCTTCAGCCAGGGCCTCCTCCTCCTGCTGCAGCGATCATGCTCTTAAGCCTGCAACAATCTCACACCTTTCTTTCCCCGTGACGATGAACTAACCCGAAGGACGCAGCGCAGCCTCGCATCCCAAGGTGTATTACTCTGAGCCATCGCGAAAAGCCCAGTCGTGCTCATTTACATCTGCTTCAGACTACTAAAAAGAATCAGTTCAAAGCATCTAACATTTATTTAAACATTCCAGCGTCCATTTTCTGCGCCGGTGCTGCAGATGGCTGGCAGAACAAAGAGCAAACCACCATCGCCCTGCGTAACATGGCTTTAAAAAAAATATTTCCTTTGTTTGCACATGCTACAAGGTCCGAGTTGTCTTCGCAGCAAAATGGTGATTATTTCTGAAATAAAACATTGGGTATGACCATTCTGCTGACATTTCATGTGCTAACAAGACTGAACTCAGTAAGTTTTAACTCATTTTGCCCTATAGCTGCATGCTTATCAGTATATTTAGCTCTAGCATACTTCCGATTTTTTCTTACGTTCCACATCAACCAGATATCTCCCTCCTCTCCTGCCCAAAGGCATTTTATGCAACACATGCAGTCTATTTTTAAATTCAGAAAAAGGCAACTACTAATGTAGAAGCTTAGGATATATAAATATATTTTTATAGCAAGCTTGGTGAGCGAACCAGAAGAGAACAGATTAACAAGTAAATTAGGGAATTCTATCTGTAACGCTAATCATTGTAAATAGATGTGTAAGGTTAAAAAGATATGCTGTCATTAATTTACTGGTTTTGATAAAAACATATTTTACATTCTGAATACTTCATTGTTAAATTCCAGAAAGCCAAAGTTTTTAGCATACCAAGAGATCCGCAAAAGCATTTTCTTACATTCCTCAGAACCATAAATCACCAGTGGCCTCCTTTTTGATCTTGTGGATCTACACGCAAATTACTCTTAATGTATCAGAGACAGCAAAAACTCACGGTCTCACTGGAACTTACTTCTGCGCACTGTTTATCAACGACAATTTAAATGTTTTGAAGAGAGAAAGTAAAACGTAATCTAATGAACATAGCGAAAGTTAACTGTATACAAACTAAAGGATCCTGTAGCTCCAAAGGAAAAGAGAAGTAAATTCCCACTGTAAGAAAACTACCAATAATCACTGTTGTAAATAATCTACGCGATTCCAGCAAAAAAATGATGGAAGTCAACCAGATATGCACAATCCTAACATATCGTGAACACAGCCTAGCTAGAGGCCCAGCAAGGTCCCAGAACCTCAGTACAAATATAACAGCCTCCTCCTGTTGTGCGTTTGTGGATCTTCACTTCTTTTTCTAGGAAGGTTTCTAAGCCTTTCACAACCGATAACTTATAAACACAAAATCATGTTTCTATATATGAAGCACAGAGAAGGATGTGTGTATAGTTTGCTAACAGACTGGGAGGAACTGACGTGCATACGCAACATTCAGGTATGTTCACATTTTAAAAAATAAGTATCTGTGAAGCCTGGATACTGTATTTTCAAACTATACCCGAAATAACATTCCTGAACTTTGACTGTAAGAAAATAAAACTCAGCTGAAACATTTCAGCAATCATATTTTTAAAATACAACTCTAAATACCAATCAAAAGACTAAAATGGGAGAATCACCTGCCTACGCTGGAGCAGGTGTATCATGCAAATCTAGACACAAAACAGTTCTGCTTTTAGATTACCCCAGTTAATTGTGCTCCACGCTGACACTAATGTCTTCATCCCTCTGAAGCTGTGGACCCACAAAGTCCTCTTTGCAAATAACCACTTGCTGTTCTGTATATTTCAACAACTATTTTCAAACAAAACTTTGAGGTTTATTCAACTAACTTCTTGGCAACTTTTTAGCTAAGTGAGTCACTCAAGACCAGCCACACGTAATTTCATACCAAAGCAGCACAGTTATTTTCACAAAATCACAGAATGGTTGACGTTGGCATGGACCTTTGGTGGTCATCTTGTCCAACCCCACACTCAGGCAGGGCCACCTACAGCAGGCTCCCAAGGGTAACATCCAGATGGCTTTTGAGTATCTCCAAGGATGGAGACTCCACAACCTCTCTGGACAACCTGTTCCAGCGCTGGGTTACCCTCACAGTAAAAACACATTTCCTTATCAACCCCATTTGGGGGGGGGGGGGGGGGGGGGTAAA
>JAVSBS010010930.1:0-17314 GCA_033124195.1 Coracias cyanogaster
GACTCACGGCGCCCGCCCCCGCCGGGGCTGAGGGGCGGAGCGGCGGCGGGAGGAGCGGGGCCGGGGAGCGGCCGCGCCGCGTACAAAGCCCCGCCGCCGAGGTCACAGCGCCGGCGGCCCGTGTGTGTGGGAGCGGCATGGAGGGAGCCGGGGCGCTGCTGGCCCGCTGCCCCGCCGGCGGGCTGGGCGTCACCGTCTGCGCCGCCGCCGCCGGGATCCTGCTCTACCGCATCGCCCGCAGGTAGGCAGCGGGCCGGGCCGCCGACAATGGCGGGCCGCGGCGGCGGGAAGGCTCCTCCGGGAGCAGCGGGAGCGGGCCCGGAGGGCTGTGGAGAGGCCGGGCGGCGCTGCGGGGGAGCCTCGGCGCCGGGCCGCGGTGGTCGGCGCGGTGCCGTCCGTGAGGCGTGCGCTCGGGAACGGGAACCCCGCCTCGGCGGCGAGAACCGGCAGGTGAATGGCGGGATGGCGCTTTTCCGTATCGCCTGGAATGGCTTTGTGTCTTTGTGTGGCCGGTGGAGAGCGTGTCGCTCCCTGCAGGCCGCGGTGCTGCTGGCGGGGCCGGAGGCTCCTCGGGCCGCTCCTCTTTTGTTCGCGACGGGTTTCAGGCAGGGAGGTTTTGCTGCTTGTGGTGGCAGCGGGAGGGTGCCCCAGGAAGGGGAGCGTCAGGGCGGTGCTGGGGCCTGGGGGGATGGATGACACTGGGGACCGAGCCACCAGCCACCAAAAATTCTCAGGTCGTTTGCTTCTTGACTGCACGGAACGTTTCTGACCTTCCGACAAATTCAACCAGACCAATTGAAAGCAAGGTTTGAAAAGTGTTGGGAGAGAAGTCAGGATGCAGATTTTGCAAAAGGAGTAAAGCTTAATTTGGCAGATTTTAACCTAGCATGCCATGAAATGAACACAGGGATATCTGGGATAAAGGCATTTTATGACAAAACCAATCAGACTTGAGCAGCCTGATTTGTGGAGTGCTGCTGTTGCAGAAAAAGGTGGTCCAGGGAGCTGGTTGTGTTAAGGTTCACTTCAGGTTTATGTCTTAAAATAGAAATAGATTTATACATCCACAGTAAAATACTTCAGGTTTGCTCAAAAGCCTTTGCTCTTTGTATAGCCATATATGTGATCAGTCGTCTATTAGCCCATATACAAGACTTGGCATATTTAGGACAGCTAAGAAATACCAGTGGCCTAAAGCAGTTCCCAGTGAAGCAGGCGGCATTTCTTTGACCCAGTTGAGGTTATACTCATCTTTTGAGGGAAGAGATTGGATTTGTTTTGCTGAAGTTCATCAAAAGGTCACTGGAATGGAAAGCATTTCTTCCCAAGTCCTTGAAAACTGCTTGTGAGCAGTAAATATTTTCAGGAGGTCACCGTGATCATTCTTTGGGGATACCTCTTTGTGTTTCCCAAACCTGTTCTGATACTGCCCAAGTTCTTACTTTGTCTTAGTTAAATGAATCTTCTCAAATCGTCAAGGAGGACAGCTTTATAAGGGACTGCTCCAAACACAGGCATGGTGCTGCCTTTGGTGTTAACATTATGATAACATTTTTGTTACACTTTGTTTCCTTTTCGTGGTTATTTTCAGGTAACTGATTTGACCTGCACTTACCAGGGAGACTTGTTCTCACAATCCATTAGAAGTGTGGACTTAAGCATGACCTCAAATAAATGTATAAGTGGGGAAAAGTGTTGGGAGTGGAAAGGAATGTAAGGTCTTTCTTATGTTACCTGAGAGACACAAACTAGTTGCTGAACAGTGTTTGGCAATGGGTAGACCTGCAGTCTGCTTGCTTTATTAGCAAAATAAAGGGAATCTGGTAGCCTCTCCCGAAGGAACATTCTGTCATGCTCTCTGAGCAGTGTCAGACGTGTAGGTGCTGATCTCATAACTAAGTTCACTCCAGGCATGTCCCCCCAGTGTTGTCCTAAGCAAAGATTTTCTACCTGCAAAACAAATTGTCTAAACCTGAGAATTTTTTCTAGCTAGTTTGAGATCGCAGGCTACACGTTGGGTGGGAGCAGCGAGTCAACTGTCCATGGAATCTCTGTGCAGGAAGTAATTCGGTCCCTTCTTGGTGCTCAGGTTTTATTTTGCAGGGTGGTTCTTTGTCCAGTTGAAGTTCATGCAGTGTTAGATTGTAAACTCTTGAAGGGTGATTTTCCTAGTGAGAGCTTGGGCATGTGGTAAACACTTAGTTGTGCATTGTCTGTCTCCTCATAACAGAATGTCTGGCTTCAGAAGCAGTGTGTGCTCCGGCTTGTTGCGTTCAGCTGCTGCCTGAATTCAGTCAAGGCATATAGAGTTGCAAAGTCATTAAATCCATATTTGACAGTATTTCCAAATGCAGTACTTTGTTTTTAAAGTCCTGCCCGATTACTAGAAAATTAGCCCCCTACCTATGTGTTCTTGCCTGAAATGACTTTTTTTTTTTCCTTTTCACATCCAGCAGGTTGGGAACTCCTGAGGTTTTTTTTTTTTTTTTACACCTATTTCTATGGCAACAGATTATAGGTTTGCAAAAGGAGGGATTATTGCTTTTTATCCTAAATAACCTAGGATTTAGCAATTTCTTTTGCATACCTTGTGAGATCAAAGGGCTGCTATTTAACCCTTGGTAGCACTTCAAGAGTGAGAAGTGGAATCCTGTTTGGAAAAGATGGAAAGGTCTCAAGTATGCTAAGGACTTGGTCTCTGATATGAGCAAGTTCAGAAATAGGGTTTGGCATTGGTTCTTTTTATGCTTTATAGCATGCATGCTTTCCTAGTTATCTTTGGTCTGTGCTTTCTACTTCTGTGTTATCCTTGAAATTAGTGCTTCTCTGTCATGTCATGGAAGGTGGAGACTGGTGGTAGGTAGAGACTGAAGTGTGGCGTGTCTTGTTTCCATGGATGTCAGAGGATGGTGCCACAGGGGCATGAAGGTGGGATTGGAGCACGCGCTACAGTCCCGGGGACCTCTGCCGTAGTAACTACCTCAGAGGACGGAGCTGAGGTTGTGCTCGCTCTCACAGTCTATGCTCAAGGTGCAGCAGGATTTGTGTTTTGGTGGTTAACGTGCTGAAGCCTACGCGTCCTATTTTCATAGCTTTTACACCTATGATAGTGAGATGAAACTTGCACCAACAGATGCTGCTGTCCATCCTTTGTGTGCCTGTTTTGACATGTGATTTGCTTGGCTTTTGGACAGTGGCGGTTCATGGATAACTTGACTAGCGATCTAGGATTCTGCCTGCTTTAAATGGGGGGTTTTCTGCCTGTCAGTCAATGGTTGTATTTTTAACTCGGATCACTTACTGTTTTGAGCCCCCTTGGCAATGAACAAAGTTGAGCGGTGAATATTCATTTTAAGAGGGGTGTGGGTGTATGTGTCTATTTTGAGATAAGAATCTGTCACCCTAGTAGCTCCAGCCATTTTCTTGCAGCATCTGTCAGGGAATCCTCTGTGCACTCTGGCTTTTTAGGCTTCCTTCTGGTGCTTCATTTCAAGCTTATCCTCGTCGTTAGTGCTTAAAACAGGAGGCCCAAGTATCGCTGGAGGGTTTGGTATTTTATGAAACAAGTTTCAAGACACAGTCTATGAAAATGGGAGTGAGGGATCTTAATCCAGCAACAAAGAAAGAGAGAGAAGCCAGCTTAGCTATGGGCAGAACCCCCTGCCTGTTTGGTTTCAGTATGCCAGACAACATTTCTACAGCATTTAGAAGACGTTTTGCTATAGAATTATTATAGCAGCAGAGAATGTTTCCTAGAGCAGGAAGAAGAGAAGTTGCTCTCAACTGGTGAGAACTTTGGCTGCTGTTCCTTGCTTTCCAGCCCTCAGAGAGCCTCTGTGCTCAGTGAAAGATGCTTTCACAGCTGCTTTAGAAGCTGTCTGGCGGGAGGCATGCTGGTTACTTGGTGGAGTTAGGCAGCAAACAGGGCTGGTGGCATCTGGGTCTGTCTGTCTGCATAGCTGCCATAGCCAGTCCCTGCCTGGGCTTTGCCCGAGCAGCTGCCCTCCCTTGGAGGTGTGACTGGGATGGGTTTTGGGGGCAGCTGGGCTGTGTTGCCTTGACCTACGGGGAAGCTTCCTCTTGGGTATTGCATCAAGTGTCAAGACAAATGCAGACTTTCTTCAGGAGGCAGGCTTAAGGGCCAGGCCACTGAAGTTCTTTGCTCATACAGCTGTCACAACCTTTTTATTTTATCAATGGGGCCACGTCACAGCTGTTTCTCTTGTAGTGACTGTTGTTTAAACATATTCTTTTAAAAAACAAAGGTTCATTAGCCTTTGTCTCTTCACTCCAGTGCATAAAAACCAGGGAAGACATTGTTGATTCTTCAGTTCCTTATATATCTAAAGCTGTGAAGAAACGGTGCCTGAACTTTGGGATAATTTGATATGCCCTTGTCCTTGAAAGATTTTCTAAGGAGTAGGCCAGACAAAACAGCAGCCATGAGCCCATTTCCTAGGTTTCCCAGTATCATCACATGCAATTCTTGTGGATTGTAACTTCTGTTTCCCAGAAGCCTGTGTATTAAACAGTAACTCTACTTCACCTTTCTCATAAATTAACACTACTGATTTTGGAGAGGACTTGCACCCCAAATATGCCTCTGAAAAACAGTGAACTGGGTTATTCACAAGGTTGTTGTTAAAGTTCTGGCATGTCCATGGTAGGAGCACAAAGATATAGGAGCATCAGGCAGAAAGTTATTTATGCTTTAATAGTCCATCTTTTCATTGCTGAAATGACTGCTCTGAGTCATACCATTAAACACACCAAATGGGAAGATTGATTGTCATTCCAGCCTCTCTCGCATTTCCCTTCTGAAAGCCATTGCTTTCCTCTACACCAGCTGAATTCAGTGTTCATGCCTGTCACGTTTCCTTTCCTAACAGGAAGAAGCCCACACACATGACCGTGAACTGCTGGTTCTGCAATCAGGACACGGTGGTGCCGTACGGGAATCGCAACTGCTGGGACTGCCCCAACTGTGAGCAGTACAATGGGTTCCAGGAGGTACTGTGACAGATTGCCTGGAGGGGTGGCTGGGAAGGTGCATGTCCCGTCCAACCGCGCTTGTGAGAAAACCCCGCTCCTCATTTAAGACAACGCAGGCCCAGTGCAGATGAGTGTCCAGAGGTTTGACAGCTGGGAGCTCTGTGCTGAGCACCTGTGAACTCAGCAGCTGGTCACTTGATCCAGTTTGAGGAAGAATCTACTGCACTGGGATGTGCTGACGTAGAATGATAAAGACAGATTTTCCTCTCTTGCTTCAAAGGGCAATAAAGGGCCTTGACATTTTCACCAGTATCTCTTAAGAATCTTTTTTTTTTATATATATATATGGAATAATTCTTCTCTGGTTTTGTATTTTGAAACAGCTGAATTGCTGTATATAGAGTACAAAGCCTGTCTTAAGACAAAACCCACCACTCACCAGCTGCTTGCAGTAGGTGTACAGAGAGAAGTTTTGGAGCGTTTTGGCTTTTCTTGTTTCCTTTGTTACATAAGCGAATGCATGGGGTGTAGTCCCTGACAGAGCTTGGGGAATCTTGTTATCAACCAGAGGATACCTAGCTTTGATTTTATGATCTCATTTTTGGTTTCCCTACTGCTTCCCTTTTTGCTTCTTGTCAGAATGGAGACTACAACAAGCCCATCCCTGCTCAGTACCTGGAACACCTTAACCACGTTGTGTCGGGTGCTACCACTTTCTGTGATCCTACCAAGCCACAGCAGTGGGTGAGCAGCCAAATTCTGCTTTGCAAGAGATGCAACAACCATCAAACCACGAAGATCAAACAGCTGGCTTCATTCTCACCAAGGGAGGAGGTAAGTGTTCATTTGGTTCTGGTATCTCAGGAGAATGTTTGTCCAAGGCATTCCTGTGCATCTTTCTGCTATTTCTGCTCTGTTGAATTCCATGCTGCAGCCTAGTAAGCAGGAGAGAGAGGAATTTTTCAGTGTGCTATGGGAAGATGCTCCGGTAGTCTTGAGAAGCGCTATGTGGCATTCCAGTGCGGAGAGGTTACTTGGTGTTGAAAGTTACCTAATCCCACTCCAAAGCTAAAATGTAATCACCTGTTCTAGATGAACGCTGGAAGTTGAAGTTTGAGGCCAAAGCCAATCGTGCACACAGTTTACAACTCCAGTACTTACCACTGACTCAGCTGAGCTTACAGGATCTGTGGTAGGCACAATGCCCTGCAAGTCACCTTGAAGCCTTAATAGGTTTTGTTTCCTGCGGCCTTGGCTGTGCTGCTCTGCTCATAGTGGGAGAGGAATACTGTGCAGCCACATCACCTCCCTGGGTAGGCATTTGTGCCTAGGAGGGCAAAGGGATTTTACAGTTCCAGCAGCAGGATATCCTGCGGAGCAACTTCTTGGCCTTCCCATGACTTAATAACACATGCAGGACAGGATGGTGGGGTTTCTACTTCACGGTTTTATGGCTCCCCAAAGTTTTGTGTAGAGAGTTCAGTGCCACGCTCCTTAGCTTTCAACCATGGTCAAGCCTTGGGGTTGTATGACTGTGCTATAGCGGGATGTGTTCATCCTCTGGGTTGCCTAATCCAGCCTGCTTTGTGTAATTGTAATGAGTTTAATCAGGATGACTCCCACGGAACAGATTTAAATTTCGTCATGCTTAATGAGAACATCTTTGGCAGATTTCCTTTTCTCAGCTTTATTTCTAGTCCCTGCCCTTTGCCAGACCTATCCACTTGCTCAAGTGGCACCAGCCTTTGGCCCCTTTCTAGGCGTTCAGTGAACTGCAGTGTCTGTGCCGGCTAAGAAACGCAGGACTGCGTTATCAGCATGGTTAGATCTGTGTCAGTGACAGCAGCGGCCTCTCAGCATTGCTGGTCCGTCCTGTAAGGGGTGAGCCTGCTGCTACTAGTCTGTCCCATGGGACTCTTGCTTGATTATGGCAGATGGAGCCTATGGAACTGCTGCAGCAAGGCCTTAGGCAGCTACAATGCATCTTTCTACTTCCCTCTCAAAGAAGCTCATGCTTTCAACTGTGAGCTATTGGTACAAGGCTCTTGATAATAGAGGCTGGGAGTGGAGATGGAAAAGCCTCTGTGATAAGTGATGTGTCCACTGCAGTGATGGCGAAAAACATACCTCTGGCCCTATTAACAAGTGCTATTAATGATTTGTGGAGATCATCTCACCAGTGCTGTCGAACAGTGACAGCCTTTGAGTCTGGGGCTGAGTTTTGAAAGGAGCTTGTCTCTTTCTCCAGCAGTGGTATGAAGTGGCAACAGGTCTTTCCTGTCCCCTCATCTGAGAAGGGGAAGATTAACTCTATTTTTTTTTATCTCATCTTCTGTGTTGAGCTCATAAGGTCTTGAAAAAGACTGCGAAATAGGGCCACAGAAATTCATCCTGAAATTGGGCCACAGCAGCCTTCTCCAAGGGCTGTTTTGTCTCTTCTGAGGCGTGGAGGCTGGGTCAGCTGAATGCAGAGTTGGTTGTACAACTGGTCTCCAGCTTGGTCACTGTTCAGGCCTGGTTTCAGGGGGATTCCTCTGGAGACTGGAAGCGTGCCTTGCTCGCATGTGAGCAGCAGGCACGATAACTGGTGAAGGACCTGCATTTCTCTCCTACTGTTCCTCTCCTATTTTCTCACCAGGGCAAATATGATGAGGAGATTGAGGTGTATAAGCACCATCTGGAGCAGACCTACAAGCTGTGCCGTCCATGCCAGGCTGCTGTGGAGTATTACATAAAACATCAGAACCGGCAGCTCCGGGCACTGCTGCTCAGCCACCATTTCAAACGCCGTGAGACAGACAAGACCTATACTCAGGTACTTGGGGAGAGATGAGGGAATTTAGGGGGAAGTGCAGAGAATTAGATACCTCTGCACCTGGATTTCCTCCTGGGAAAGGAAGGCAGTGACCTTGGGACTCTCTAGCTCTGGGAGCATGAATGTGTGGCAGAAGTTCAGAATAACACAGGATAGTTCCCACAGATGCTTCTGATGTCAAGTTTGAGGTTTTCTTCATGCTGGTGTCATTCAGTGCAATTGCCAGAAGGTGAGTCTAATGTAATACTAAGAACAGAGTAGAAGTGAAATAGTGGGACAGGCAGAAAAGGGGAGATAGGTAAGTCAATCTATGAGTACAGTGCGGGCTACAGGGTACAGGACATGGGGGGAAGAAGTAAGAACAATGGGAAGTGAGTTACAACCTTCTTGCCTCACTGCCCTGCTTGACCTTAGCTTCTGCTCATAGCTCTTCTGTTGCTCTTCACTAGCCCTCAGCATCCCAGTAGAGACTTAAGGACTTGAGCAAAACCGTCCATACAGTCTGGAGTTGTTTCATAAAGCACCGTTGCAAAACCTTACTACAATTCATTGAGCTTCTGACAAGGTGTTTCTCCCTTCCTCTGCAGAATTTATGTTCATCCTCCTCTCCTGCTTCCATAACCACACCAGCTCAGGTGATCTTTCTGCGGTTCCTGGCCTTCCTCAGCTGCGCGTTCCTGGTTCTGATGGCCTTGTACGGGTCATGCGACCCCTTCTCGCTCAGTGCGGTGGTCCCTGCTCCTGTCTCCTCTGGTGCAGTGTCCGTTCAGAACAGGACTGGCACAAGCTCACATGCAGACTTGGAAAATGACACTTCTGTGACGGTGGCACGCTGGCGGGAGCTGCTCCGCCTGCTCCCAGAACAGATGGTGGAGAACCTGAGCGCTGCGTGGGCGTACGGGAAGAATCACCAGATGGCAGTCGCTGTCCTTGGGCTGTTCACCTGCCTGCTGGCCATGTTCTTAGCTGGGCGGATCAGGTGCGTGTGCTCTTTTCTTCTGTTTCACTGAAAGGAGAGCTGCATTATGTCAGAGTTCTCTTGCCCTGTCTTGATTCAGTGATCCAGGGGTAAACATTTGCCAGAACGGCGCACACAGTACTGGGTGGCGTGGTTCTCCTTGTTTTTCCTTTGGATTGCCAACCAGCAGGCTGAGTGGAGAGAGCAGAGCTTGCTTTGGATCTGTGCCTTGGTTCATTCAGTTATTACTGTGAATGAAAAGCTCCCTGTGCAGCTTTGTAGTCTGCTAGAAAATGGAACCGATCTATTCAGTGGGAAGGGCTGCAGACGATACAACTGTAGGAAGAGGTCGCACGTAACCTGCTCAGTCTGTGGACCCTCCCCACCTTACCTCTTTTTCCTCGGGACCAAGAGGGTTCATTGGTGTTTAAACTCTTACCTTGTGTCTTGTTTGGTTTCTTTTTGGCATAACAGGCTCCGGAGAATTGATGCGTTTGCTTCAGTCTTGTGGTTCGTCGTGATGAGTCTGCATTTAGCCGAGAGGTACCTGAAGACAGAAACACCCACCTGGCTAGACACAGCCAAATTTGGCACCACGTCCTTGTGCTGCTTGGTGGGCTTCACTGCAGCAGTGGCCACGCGGAAATCAACGGGCCATCGGAGATACCGGCCCCGAAGGTCAGAGCCAGAGCAGTGACACTGGGGGAAGGAGGAAAAAAGGCCTTATGAACTCTTTGCAACTGGTGCTTTTCTTTCCTCTTTTTATTTGCCCTTCCTCTGTTTTTTTGTTGTTGTTGTTTTTTAAATTAGATAAGCAGTGAAGATCTTTTATTCCTTTATATTGGTTTTTTTTTTTCTTTTCCCATCTTTCCTTCCCACTGTGCTAGCTGCTTGGAGCATTTCCACTGCTGGTGCTAGCCATGGAAGCTACTTCTGCTGCCTCCATTCTTCCTTCCTCCTGAATCCTACGTCAGCAGTGCAAATATCCAACTTCCCTAAAGCCAATTCTTCCAGCAGCTGCTTCACAAACTGCTCCATAAATGCAGCCACCTCCTCCCCATTGCGCTCCTCCAGCCAAAGAGATTCTGGCTTCTCCTGTCCTTCTGGTTCTTCTCACTGCCTGTCCATCCTTAGCCTATCACAGAGGAATCCTCTGCCTTGATCCTCCATGGGGCCCAGGCCACCTCCAGTTTTCTAATGGTGCTGGTCATTTTTATTTCAAACTGATGGGAACTTGCCTCTGGATTCCGAGTCCCCATAACGCGTGCTGCAGTAACGCTGCACGGTGTACGGGCACGCGAGGAGGGGACACGCAGAGTCCATAACCTGGTTCTTCTTGCCTTCCACTGTGTAGCATCACTGACCTGCATGCTTTCTCACTCTGCCGTTCTCCTCTGACTCCTGTTTTAAATGGAGAAGCGTCCTTAAGAGCTTTTGACTGGAACTTCAATCATTTATTGAAAATGGTGCTTTAAAAGGTTGTGTAGCTCAGGGTGTCTTGCTTTGAATATCTGAAAGTATTCAACTGTTTTAGACTAAATTTTCACATCTACCGGCGGCTGTTGCTTTCAATGCTGGTTTTCTTTGGGCTTTTTACCCACCCGACCCCACCACCCCCCGAGGAGCATGTGTAAAAGCACAACTGGATAAAAATGCGTGTGTTCCTCTGCTCCTGTAGCCTTAGAGAGAGAAGAAATACGGGACTCACAACCTCATGCTGTGCTGTATGGTCAGCTTTCCTTGTACATCGCGATTTACTCAGTCAATGTTTTCCAGATTGTGGAGAACACAGATTAGGAGGATGTGCTATAGGAAGGGGTAGGAGCCTCTGCTGTGGGACCGCATGGCAAGAGAGATGGGTTTTTCTTGGGTTTCTTTTCTGAAGGGTTTGGTTGGTTGTTTTTATTTTCTGAAGTCTGGCATTGGTGTTAATGCTGCTGACAAAAGGAGTCTGGAAATGGTGACTTTGAGTTGAATGCCTGGCAGTCCTCCAGTGGAAGCTGGGATGTCTGGATGTTACTGAGTGGGGAAGAAGGAGCTTTCAACTGCTTGGGTTTTTGTAGAATGAACTTGTTGGGGCCACTTTGGAGAAGCAGAGCAGTCTGATTAACCTGCACTGTTTTTTGCAAGGCACTCCACTGAGTTTTTCACCTGGGCTTGAGTCTTTCAAGAGGAAATAGCATTTTTACAGAAGTTCTGCTATTTTCTTCTGTTCAGAATTGCGCAATGGAACTTGCCACGCTGATAGAAGTTAATTGAGTGTCTTGACCTTCCTATGTATAAACTCCAAAATAATCAGAGTGGAGCTCTCACTGTGAAGTATCTGCATCTGCTGCTGAAAGACTTGGACACTACTGGATGCTGTAGAGGCTTTTTTAAAGGAAAACCAAGTACTTCATTTCGTAGTTCTTCAAACAGGTGTTCATTGTGAAAGCAGAAAGGTAGCACTAACAAAAGCTCTGTAGAGATTTGTTAACAATAAGCCGAGCTGAGTGTGTCATGGGAAGGCACAGCTCACGACTGAAGGACCGTGTGCCTGTAATTTAACAACTGCCACGGGAAGGGGACACAGAAACCTGCTTCCCATACGTGCTCTCCTTTGAAACTTTTTGCCAGTGCCTTCAGATAACTGCAATATCCACATCCAAGCAAGCAGAACACCTTTCTCCATTCTGGTGCTTGTGAATGATGCTACTGTGAGGGTTATTTACTTGTCCACAAGAGGAATCCAGCATCTGCAAAGTCTGGTTTCACTCTTCTATGTCCCCATCACTTCCCAGTTCTGACCCAAAAGATTTTGTCTTCCAGCTCACAGACCCGAGTTGTTTCTTGTTCCAGTCTTAGACTTTCAAAATGCTAAATAATAACCTCTATGTCCCATTTTCCACTAGGACACTTTATTGAATTTAGAGAATTGTTTCCAACTAAATACTACAAGGAGCTACGTGACTTTGCCAGAATAGGAAAAAAAGCCAGCAGAAGTGTGCGGGGACCTCAGTGCTGGGTTAGGCTTCTGCAATCACTCTGGTGCCTCTTTCCCACTCTGCTAAGAGATTTAGTAGAAAACATTCCTTAAAAATCCACCTTTTTCTGTACCTGTCGGACTTGGAGCAGGGAGCAATGTCAGGACAGTAGTAAGCTAGTGAAAGGACAGGATGTGGCAGGGGAAGAAGAATGGGGACAATTTTGTGCATGGATGTTCTGTCCCTGTCTGCTCGGCTTTCCTTTCAGTGCCTTGATCACTATAATGTTTCCAGCCCTGGAAAACTCCCCCCTGCAGCAGCCCTTCCAACAGCATTGTTCTGCAGCCCACCTGCTGTTAAAAGCGAGGTGGACAAAGCCACCTAATGAAATGCATACTGGAACTAAATCTAGTGTCAGCTTTGCCATCCTCTAAACAAGCTGCCCAGAAGACCCGGGAAACCTTGAGCTATTACATCCATTAAGTGAAATTAAGACATTAACCAGTAAGACATCTAGACTTTTTTTTCTTCTTCCTGCTTCAGTACTTTCAAATTTTCCCCATAAAGTTAAATGTAGGAAAAGATTGACTTTTAAAAAATTTATTTAGCTGTGATTGTCTTCTGCACACCTATCCAAGCTGGTTTGAAAGTTCTTGCCTAGCTTCTAGCACATGAGCTTGCAACCGCCTGGTGTGGCAGAGGTGACCAGCTCCTCTTGCTGCTCTGCTGTCCAGGTGAAGGGAGGAATCTCATGTTTAGAGGGATATACTGAGCCTGCTAGAAGGCTGCGAGCCCGTGACAAACTATTAAAACGTGGGGACGGTGATGGTAATGTCATGCCTGATTTCTAATGGCAATATCCTTTCTTTTTTTTTTAGTAAGAATAAAATCTGTGCAAATTTTCTTGCCCAGTAGCAAGGAAACTTGGTGGCAGCTTCTAAACGTACTTGTCAGCATTTTCAGGTATTTTATTTTCAGGAGCTGGAAGTCAAGGCTGTATTGAGTTTCCCTTTGTTCTATTTCACATGGCCTCCTATTTCTACTGAGCAGCTGGTTTCATCCTCCTTTTTTTTTTTTTCTTCTATTTAAACATGCCCCATCTTTGAGTCCCCTGGGATCTGGTACCTTTTATGATGTTTTGCTCTTCAGTGTTATGTTGTTTTCCTGTGCCTAATCTTTTCCTTTATTCCCTTGTCATTCTTCCTGTGCGGTACTGTGGTGGGATGGTGAGGCTGAGCACCAGATATCAGGAACAGGCGGTTGGTAGAACTGTAGGAACGAGCAGGGATTACAATGTGAAGCCTGAATAATGCTGTGAGGAAATATTGAAGCTCTGTTGGCACAGCAGGTGCAAATCTGTACTGATAGAGTTTAAAATCTTTGCATCTGGGAGATACGTTAACTGCAGTTGACATGCAGGCAAGAAATCCATTTGTCTTCACTGAATGCAGGTTAATACAAATGAAGTATATTTACAAGTTGCGTTAATTTTATATGTGGGAACATCAGAAAGCTACTTTATTTTATGGCCAAGCTGTGCAACTGGAGCCCTGGTCTCTGTGGTGCCTTGTCCATAATTGAAGAACTTTTGGACTCATAATTGGAAAAATTTCAAAGGCAAAACAAAATAACAAAACACCTGTTGAAGTGTGGTTCCATTTTAATGCCAAAGAAGCTCTTGTCTTTGCTCAGGTGTCAGCTTATTTTCCCACTTCTTGGTGCCTCAGCATGTCTGTGCTGCTGCTTCTAAAAAAACCAAAAAGCCTCAAAACTGAACTTGCAGCAATTGAATTTTTAGTATTTTAGAAACTCTGATGCTGACAGTCTCCCTTCTTTCTGCTTTTCTCCCGTGCTTCGTCTCACATGGTTTTGCTGATCGTAGAGGATGATTGATCTTTTGGAGGAGAGGGAAGAAAGGAGGAAAAAGGTGGTTTTTTTTCCAGAGGCGTTCTGATGTATGAACTGCTAGCATTCAGTCTGGACCCATTGTGTCTCCTTAGGTGATTAGGCCTGAGGAAGATCGGTTATAAGTTAGCAGTGTTTTGCTTTTGACTGTTTCTGGAAAGAAAAATAAATAGTTAAATCACCACTGCCTCTACAGAGACTGTTCCTGCAACACTCAATTTCATAGAATCATTTAGATTGGAAAAGACCTTTAAGGTCATCGAGTCCAGCCATAACCAGTGCATATTTCAATGCCAAATGGGCTATTCTAAACACTGTGCCATGCTGCAGGTTCTCTAAAGAAGGTGCTTTGCCAACTTTGCATTTTTTTATTTGAGGTTGAGTTAGCAAACAGCTCAGCAGTTAGAGACACAATCTAACTCTCCCTGGCTGCTTCACCCACAGTCGGTCCAGCAGAAGGAAATATGTGCTTCTAGCTCAGGTATTTTGGTGCCAGTCCAGCATCTGAGCACAGTGCCACCATCCTCCTGAATCTAAGGTGCTATTTTGTATGACACACAAGTACGTGTTTCCTTCTGCTGAGGGGGACAATAGCTAACAAAGGGCTGGTAGCGTACTAACACGGCTGACACAAAAATCATCCAGAACCACTCAATAGGTCCTCTGAGCTTCTTGTTTTCACTTAGCTGGACTCTTATTTCAGGCTACAGAGGAACGTGTGGTAACTTGTGGTCACCAGATGCAGCTTTGTTGCCTGAGGATTCTCCCAGCCATGCATGTAAACATCTCAACAGTATTAGAGGTTTTTAGCCCAAAAGCCTCTAATTTCAGGTGCTGCTTTTTTATGCTGGCCATGTGCTGGTGTCTGGACCAGAGGATGGTACTACAGAATGGAGCTGAGGTGCTGAGGGATTGTTTGAGGTTTGTGTTGCTTGAAATCAAATCTGCTCCAGCCCAACGTGGCTGACTCTGGTCTTTACTCTCATGGTGGCTGTGGCTGATCTGCCAACTCAAAAGCATCTTGTACCCTGCCCAGCAGAGCTGGATGTATAAAGGGGCCGCTGTAGTTTCATTAAGTGCCTTTTCCTGGATGAGATCTTTGACATCTCGCTGTTGCTCTGCTTAGGTGGAGCTGACCAGCTGCAGCCTGGGACAGCAGCACCTGTATGTCTGCCAGGCCGGTGCCCGTGTCCTTCGTTTGCCACCAGTGAGTGTGGCTGGGCATAAGAGGACACTTGGGCAGCACTCTCAAATTTCTGAGCCACTCTGCAGACTACGGAGGGGTTGAGGAGAAGAACCCAGAGCTAGCAACCAAGGCAAAAACTTGCTGCTACTTCTGGTCTTCCTGAAGCCTTCACTGACATCCGTGCATGCAAGCTGACGCCTTTGTGGCCCTTTACAATTCTCAGTAAGCTATATTTATATCCCGTTCTTTCCTTTCTATGAACTCCTCCTTTCCTACTATCTGTGCTTTGCATGCCCTAGTGAACTGAGCTTGGGTGTGTCAAAGGGTGAGGACAAGAGGGGGCTATAAAAATGGTGTCATGGTGTTTTATTTTAGCTTTATGAGTAGTTTTCGTGTACGCTGAAATCATGTGAAATTAATAATTGTGTTTAGATACTATAGAAAGTGTGTATTGATGTATTGTGGACACATTATTTATACTCTTATAAAAATGAATACCATTAATAGGCAGCTGGTTGCTCCAGACTGACTCCACTCATGAAAGCAGGGAGCTGTGGTATATGGCTTTGCTTTGGTTTTTAAAGAGACGCTGTTGACATTGTGCTGTCACCTACAAGCTGCTGGTTCCTTCCGTGCCATCACCTGCAAGTACACGTGGGGCTTCTCTGAGCCATCGCAGCTGCTCTCCTATGAAAGGGGCAGTACTCAGTCCTGAAGTGTACCTTGAGTCCCCCCCGGAAAGCCTCACTTGGGACAGTCAAGTACACAGGCAGGGAAGAGGTCCTCTGATCGTTCCTGTCATGCCAGCGAGTCTGGATGTTGGGGGATGCGCGTATAGACCCCCCACACCTTTGTGCCACCAGCTCGGGGGAAGGCAGAGTTGATGCCAAACGTCTCTCTGTACTCCGGAAGGTGTTAGTGCAGGACCTGGCAGCTGGAGCAGTTCTGGCTCTCATTCAAGCCTCCTTTTTCATCCAAAGCAGGGCAGTGTGTAAGAGAACAGAACTCCTGGTCCTGGCAGCTGAAGTGTCTATCTGTCTTAAGGCACATAGCAAAATCCTAACGTGTCTGAGACCTGTGCCGTTTTTTAGCATTATTCTCCCCTCTCCCTGTACCTGTTTTTTATCTGCTGTATTGCTCGTTACCCCTGATTCCATCGGCTTGAGCGGGAGCACAGGTTATGGCACTGGCTGCTCTGCTGCAGCAGACTCGTTCACAAGCGACTGCGTGTCGGCTCACAGATACTGGCTTATCTGGCAGCCAGCGGTGAGGCGACAGGGAGCTGCTTCTGCCGCCTTGGGCAGCAGCACCCGTCCTGCCTGGAGCAAACGGTGCAGTTGTACGAGGGTAACTCATAGCTAAATTACGCTGGGACCTCGAGTCCAGAGGAAACATTTTACCCCATGGCAGACGCACGGTTCCCTGGCTGCCTCCAGGCAGATGAACCTGGGCACATGCAGCAAGCTGTCTGCCCGTGTCTGCATCTTCCCTTCTTACTTCACGTGCTGAAATGTCTGATAGTAGGAGTGGGTCTGTCTGCAGCCCTGTCTGACCTGACCTGTGCTCTCCCGTGTCTGGCACTAGCCCAGGGGTGATGCAGCATCTCTGATTACAATGTGAATTAAAAAGGCACCCACGTGTGGTGGTGTCTTTGGATAAGAGGGAGGTATTGGGGTAGAGGAGGGGAGGCTCTTCTGGCAGGAGGTGTTTCTTCAGGACAGTGTACAGTCCCGTACCATGTAATAACTCTTTAACCTTCTATTTATTTAAATTATCTGTGTAGCAGGGTTGTGCCCAACTGTCTAGTAATGCTGTGATCGTTGTAACCACTAAGATACCCAATTTTTGATGTTCACAATACCAAGTTCTGAAATAAACGGCTTCCGGGCCCTGACTATTTCCACAACCTGTCTGACTCCAGAGCCTTTTTTTTTTTTTTTTTCCCCTTTTTCCTTTTTTTAGCTACTTTTTCACTGTTACCAGACCCACTATTATCACAAGCACAAATGGCTTGGAGCAGTGCAGTAGTCAGAGAGCAGACACAGCTGCTCCAGCGCTGTGATGTGGCTGCTTCCTGCCTCCTGTTCCTCTTGATCTCACCTTTTTTCATCTGCTTCTGAAAGAAGTTTTCGTTCAGCTGACCATTCTCGGGTGTGAAGCGCATCCCCATGGCAGCAGCCCTGCTCTTCAGCAGCATCTACCCCTCTTGACATGACAGTGGTGAACACAAACAAAGAGCGCATAGAAAAGGAACAGGATTCTGCACATGTTGCAGGAATTCACTTTGTTCACAGCGGATCAATATTTAAGCCATTCTTAGGTCAGCACTCAATCCTAAGGCATTAATATGCTATGCTTAAAATTCTTCAGCTTTCTTTGCTAACCAGAAAAATGCCTTTTCTGGATGGTGCAAGACAAATGATTCATCAGGTGCCCAGAAGATTTAACTGCACTCATTTGGTGAGGTTGAGAAGTGGGGCTGTTGAGCAGCAGAG
>JAVSBS010010930.1:17414-36894 GCA_033124195.1 Coracias cyanogaster
GCAGCAGAGCCCATGGAAGTCTGATCCACAAAAGTAACAATCCCAGGAAAGAGACTGTGGTTATTTGACTGTAATACCTTCGAGCCCATTAAGTGGAAAAACTACCAAAAGCCAATAAGCCAGATAAGCCACTTTCCACTGCAGCAAGGAGCTGAGTGAAGTTGGATCCTTTCACCCAAAGATGCAAAAGGCGCAAAGTTAGGCAGGAAGAGCTCTGTTGTTCCCAGGTGATGCTCTGATTTGGCCCTTCACAGACATGGCACAGTGAGTGGTAGGTATCACTCTTTTTGATACGATTTGTATCATAGTCCTGAGCTGCACCTTTAATTTCCTTTCCCATTCGTTTTCTCTTACAAAGCTCAGATGGATGTGTACATCTGCCATTCACATCTGTGTGTGTGCTGGGGCAAATGTGTATATGTGTGTGCACGGAAGGACTCTGCACGGTTGCGAAGCATGACACCATTCCCAGGTCCTCTGGAGCCTGAAGAGGCTGGGCAGTTTCTGCTCCAACACTGACGAGTTCCTTGCCGCTGTTAAAGGCGTTTCCTGCTTGCAAGCACCAGGAACCTGGTTGGCTCAGATGTTGTTCAGCCTGATTAAGCTGGTCGGGATTGTTGATGTCTGCCTCGTACTAGCAGATAAGTAGTTTTATAAGGTATTTTCAATTGTAATCTTAACTCTAGACTACTGCTGGGCATGATAGCACTGCATAATATCTCTGCCTCACCTCTTTAATCTCCAAGAGAGAATGGCACGTGTATAAATCACCTCACAGCGCAGGATTGAGACATGTATATTCCTTCACTCTCTGATTTACTGCTGCCTTTCCTCTGAAAGAAAAGCCATGTTGCTGCTCTCATCTATCTCTGTTTTTGTAGAATCATAGAATCATTACGGTTGGAAAAAACCTCTAACATCATCAAGTCCAACCATCAACCCACACTACCATGACCACTAGACCATGGCCTGAAGTGCCACATCTACACATTTTCTGAACACCTCCAGGGATGGTGACTCCACCACTGCCCTGGGCAGCCTGGTCCAGTGCCTGACCTCTTTCAGTAAAGAAATTTTTCCTAATATCCAATCTAAACCTGCCCTGGCACAACTTGAGGCCATTTCCTCGTGTCCATCAGAAGTGAGATTAAATGTCCAAATGCTGCAGATTGATTATATGCTGCGAAGTCTGATATCTCTGCTTTAAAATATGTACACTTCATACCTTGTTAGTGCTTCATCATGACTTACTTGACAAGGGTATTAGCTGTTCCTAACTAAACAAAAATCTTACAGGAGATCCTTGAGGGATCTTGTTCAATTCTAGACTTTCTTTCATGTGTCTCATTCAAATTTTAAAAATCATACAAAATTCTTTTACTTTCAACTTTGCAACCTTGTTAGAAGGCTCATTTTGATGGCATGAGGACACAAGTGAGACTCCAAAGCTGTCTCCTCGTTTCTGATGCAATGGAGTCAGCTAAACTGTACACATAGACTAAGATCAGTACGTGACTGCAAGGAGGAATAGAAAGAAGGTGAAAATAGGAGTAAATCTTTGACAGGTTGTTCAGCTTAGGCTGATTTTTATATTTTAAACCACTGCAAAGGTAGGCAGTGAAATGGGGATATCGGAAATTAATTGCATAGTTTATTTGCATATAGCAATTGAGTGTGAAATACTGTGGCAGCGCTAGCTGCAAAAACCATTTAAATATGAATTCTTCTTATACAGTTTTTCTACCAGTGGAGTAGAAGTCATTTTATGTCTATAGTACATAAAAATCAAGCTAAATGGTACATGTGGCCTCAGTATGTTTTGTCTGTTATCGCTCATTGTGTGTTCCCAAGTCGGACACACTGTTCTAGAGTTCTCCTCTTTCCCTTGGAAAGGACTCAGTGAAAACAACTCACAGATCTAGAAAATACAATTGCCATTATTATTGCCAATCTACATTTTTCCAGGCGCTATAATAGAGATTGGTTTTTATGCATTAGAAGCAAGACACTTCCTGTAGGGAATGCTCCAGGAGCACAGTTCCCTCTGAATGGCTATGCTAGTACAGATTCGTGGCTAATTGTGATACACAGAGAAAGGA
Organism: Coracias cyanogaster; assembly: GCA_033124195.1. Classification (NCBI taxonomy): domain Eukaryota; kingdom Metazoa; phylum Chordata; class Aves; order Coraciiformes; family Coraciidae; genus Coracias; species Coracias cyanogaster. The sequence goes on from JAVSBS010010930.1 coordinate 19,514, forward strand.
AAATGTAATGATTTAGGCCTCAATTTAGGATTGGAAACCCCAGGTTTGTGTCTGTTCTATCACAGGATTTTTATGTGAGCCTGCACAAGTCACTTAGTTTCTTTTTGCTTCTCTTTCTCCATCTGTAAAATGAGGCTGGTGAGTCTTCATTACCTCACAGAAATAGAATAAAGGTAAATGTATGAAAGAGATTTGAATGTTACTTTTAAAACAGAGCTTTTGTGCCTGTATCTTTATTTAGATACTCAGAAAAATGATTTTCTCTATTTTGGCATCAGAGGTAAGGCATTGATGCAGGTTTCTAAATGCAAAAAGACTAGCAGAGATCTACCTGCTTCCCACAGTCGTGGCATTTCTAAGCGTGTCGTTCGCATGCACACATAACAAACAGCAGATGCACTCTGTTGTTGGCCCTGTGTCTATCTCGATTTTGTTAAAGCATTCTGGCTGTCTCTGGGTAGCTTTCTCATCCAGGCAGAGAACCAAGGCACTATGCCTGTAGACGCACCTGAGCTCCTCAACTGTTCCACTGTTTCTCCACCCTGTATTGAGGGACACATTGGTGACTGATAATTTCAGTAAGGTTGAGCAGTTCTTCCTTGCCGAGTTTCAAAGGTGTAGGAACATTCCTGTAAACTCCTAAGCATTCTCCATCTTGCACTCCTGTACTGAAAAATTACTACAACCCCGGTAACAAAGCAAGCGTTCACACACAAAGTACAACCAAGAGAGGGAGTTCCTGGAACATACTCATTGCTAAATGTCTGTCATGCGTGTCATTTGCAGGTACCTTTCTGGGGATTCGATTACTCTCTTTCCCAGTGGCACTGGGACTGGCTTCCCTTCCTCTGCTACGTCCCTCTTTGTCCCAACACCGCCCAGTATTCTCCAGCTGACAAACCAACAGCTCTTCAGATCCCCACGCAGAACTTCTTCTTCCTCTCTTCCTGGTCGTCTCAACAGGGCCCTCTCGCTGGGTACCATCCCCTCCTTGGCCAGAGCAGGTAAGAGTGCACGAAACTTTCTGGCCCAAGGGAGATGACAGGGGAGTGGTGCAGAGCTTCAGAGGATGAGCTGTGAGGTATCCACGTGTTACAGTCCTCTTTAGGGACTGCTGCTCCTGTGGCACAGAGGAGTATCCAGCGTTGGTAGTTAGTTTTTTGGCATTAAGAAATGATGCAGCACATCGTTGCCTACTTGGGGAAACAAAAAGTCTCACTGAGTGCCTGCCTGTGGTGGGTTTACTGAAATCCAGAGGCCTCACCAGGCGTTTGTGGCTCTATGGCACAATGCAAGGCTGTGGCGTGGGAGAGAGACAGAAGGAGCGGTTAGACACGGGAATGGAGAAGAGCGGCTTTTGGAAGTAACTGGGAGCATGAGGATAACTGATCTGGCAAGAGTGACTGCTCCCGTCCTTCTGGCTGTTTTGTGTAGTTTGCTTTTCTGACAGAGCTGATGGTAGGCTCTTCCCTAAGTCTGGATTTGATATGCTTTAGCATGACTATTGAAGCCGCTTTAGATCATTTCCCCTTGTTTTTAAGGGCTGTGTGTGATCTAGGGAAGATTTATAGGCCTAAGGAAAGACTGTCTCCCCGTAACTCAGTAAGCTCTCTGTTTTGCTGTGCCTGAGACCAACAGATGGGAAATAGCTTTCAACTGCTGTTCTCCATCCGAGGAAAACTGAGCTTGCCTCTGACACTGACTGATTACCAGAAGGTCAGAGGCCAAAATGTAGCAGTTTCTAGAGTAACACTGCAGCAGAGAGAGCAGTCTTGCGGGGATTTTTTAGTTCATTTGACATTTATCTAGCTCATGCTGCCAGCATTTTGGCCAGATCCACTAAGAGCAAGAAAAAAACCAGCCACGCAAACCTTTCAGCAGCGTGACAGCTTCTGGCACGGCCTGAACCTTCCTAGTTACCGAAGTGCTGCTGGAAGGGCAGGTGCGAAGGCAGCAGAGGGCTGGGATTCCCCCCGCATGCTGAACCCCCCTCGGGAGGGCTCTTGTGCGAAGGTGCAGAGCCAGCGCCAGGCAGACTGGCGAGAGCGTGCTCTTGGGCCTCAACGTTTGTACAAACAGAAAGGTTTTCCGTTTCCAAATCAAGGAAAAGGATTTAAGCTCTGAGGTTTCATTCGTAGCACATTTCTTCAATTCTTTTTATTGATTTTCTTTCCTCCGCCCCCCACCCCTGCCTTGTTATTATGGCTACCATGCTTGACAGCTAGACGGGATTTCACCTCACCCTGTGATCAGTGATCTACACTGAAAGCCCTTTTCATGAGAAAAGGATACAACCATATCTTCACCTTCTTCCTTTTTAAGTAGAGGCAAGCCAGGCTGTGATGCAATGACAGGGTTGTTTTTGGAGCCTGCTGGGCAGATCTCGTTCTGCTGCAGACAGGAAAAGTGGATTATTCTGATGCTGGCATGTAGCCTACCCAGGAAAACAGGGGCATTTTTCCTGCTTAGATTTACCACCCATCTCCTGAGATTGATGACAAGGTAATGCAGTTATGTTTCTGAAGGATAGGCCTCTAGTAGGTGAACCAGCTGCGTTCCATCTGTTTTGGTTTTGCTTTTTAGATTCTGGCTACTTGTTCAGCGGCAGTCGACCAGCCTCGCAGTCATCTCAGTCCAAGGAATCTCCTACATCAGGTGATGCAGTAGGCCTCCCAGAGTAATTGTGCAGGATTTGCAGCGAGTGCGTTGAAACACGTGATCCAAGTTTCATTCTTTCCTCCCTGGTCACATCCCAGTGAAAATGTCCGTCTCCCTGTTAGAAACGCTGCAGAGAGAGTTCCAGCTAAGAGTGGGATTGCATTAAAATAAGGTGCAATATGTGTTGGGTGTTCTCCCTGGCAGGGTTCACAGTGAAATCAGTGAGGCACAGCAAGGATCCCTTCCCTGCCCTACAGCTGAGTTGAGACTGCTGTGATAGGACACTTAAACTGTTCCTAGGGCAGCTCTTTTGCTTCACTTTCCTTCCCTAGCCCAAGAAACTGAATTTGGCTCCGTCTGCCCCACTCCTGTGTCCTCCGGTGACCTGTCTGCTGCCCTCCTGACCCCAAATGGAGCACTAACCTGGCTGTTAGTGCTGCTTAAGTGTTTGCTGCTGGAAATGCAGCCACAGCCTGGGCTAAAGCTATGTGCAGACCTCCTCGCATCCTGATACGCCTTTCAAGGACACGCCAGAAGGGTTAATTTACCTGCAAAACAGCACCTGTCACTCCTGCCTGTACCAAAGTCCATGTGGAATTTCTCCCAGTGTGGGGGCTCGAATCGATAAAGAATTTCAGTACAAGATATGTTGGATGTTTGCAATTCCCATTCCCTTTTCTTGTAGAATCATTAAAGAAAACTGTGCCTATTGTATTGGGATTCTGATATAATTATTTCCTCTCTGGGGATGTTTCCATTTCAGAGCACTTCTCCCTGCTGTCAGGCAGCTGTGCTCCCTCCCGCATCCCCTCTCCGGCACCGTCGGTGGCTGGCTCTGTGACTTCCAGCTCGGGATCCCTGCGGTACCGCCGGCCACTCATCAGCCCTGCCCGCCTGAACCTGAAAGGACAGAAGCTGCTGCTTTTCCCATCTCAGAATGAAGCTCTGCTCACCCCAAGCAGCTCAGAGGAGCACACCCACTCAGACAGCAACATCTTTGCCACCGAGCTGTCCTCCTTTCCAAAGAAGAACCTCAGCGAGCAGGCAATGCATGGTATGCTGGCAGCCTGCTGCCCTCCTGGAAATGCATTTGTAGGAAGGAGCTGGCTTGTGAGCAAAGCCAGGCATCATCTAGGCCACACAATAGATGGGAAACCTTCAGGAAAAACCCAGGTCGTGATGACTGGTGGGCTACCAAAGCTCCCTTAAGAATCCACCGGCATGGAGAGCCTCTTGTCTGTTAAAGTAGATGTCCTTGTAGGATCTAGGCAGGGATCCTACTGCCACTGCCTTCACCCTTGGTTGGATAACTCCTTTAACCACAGAGGTGGCAATGCTGATACAGACAGTGTATGAGACAGGCAGGCAGCTTCTGCTGCACAGCAGTGAAATCTGCATTATGTTTCCAGCTGCTGTCCTCAATCCTTTCACGATTTTACGAGACAACCATTCATTACTTACGTCTAGCTTTAATCTGGTAACTTCTGGTACTTTTGGCTTCCACGGGTGCCTTCTGAATTCTCTTATCTTTTTTCTCTTTGCAGATATGAGATCTGCTATGGAAGGAGGGAGTATTTGCAGTGATAATTCCATCAAAAAGGAGGATCACTCATCACACTCATCTACTTGTGTGGTAGACACAACTACCAAAGGGGAAGATTTGGCAGGCTGGAGAGGTAGGTGCAAGTCATGCGAGTGCTTCCTCTGTGTGTGAACGTTTCTGTGAGGGTAGCTGAGATCTTTCCTGTGCTGTAGTAATGGTCTGATCCTGAGATCAAATAAATAAGCAGTCGCAAAGTGGATCTTCTGCCTGCTATTCTAAGACCTCAACAGGGTTATTCCTGTCCTTCAGACTGTCTGAAGAATACTGACAGTGCTAAACCAGAAGGGAAGGAGTGGGGATGCAGGTATTAAGAAGAGTGATGAGATGAAAAAAGAACCGAATAAAGCAGTGGAATCTTTCCTGACAGAAAAAGTGCTTCAGCAATTTGTATTTATGGTGAAAATGCTGGGCAAAGAGAGAGAAAGAGCACAGCCTATGTTCACTGTTATTTATCTCATCAATTCTTTAATATCTCTTTCCACTATTCCCTTTTTTTGTGTGTGTGTTGTTGTCTTCTACAAAGGCCATTTTGGTAACTCCGCTCTCCGAGGTCTGCTGGCCGTGAGTCTGACTCTCAACGCTGTCTTCACATCAGCCTATGTCTACCGGAGCCTGCGCTGATTTGTGCCAACACTCCCTTTATTTCTGGTTCCACCTGCTTCTGAGGAGACCAGAAGAATTCAACTATGGCTTCATGTCTAATGGCCGTGCCACTGGTGCATGCTGTTTTTTAAAACCTTGCTGTATGCTCAGCTGTCATGACAAGGAACCCAGGTAGCTGCTGCCATCACTTCCAGGTAGAACATATCACAGGATTGTCCCTGGAGGTGGCAGGCAGAAATCCCAGAAAGCTCTGGTTCAAAGCAAGAGGCCAGTCAAATGGTCCCTGTGCTTTCTTTCAAAGGAAATGACCTGAGACACAAGCCTGAAAATGTGTAAACTACGTTTTTAGGAGCCTATCCCCAGCTCTTCTTTTTAACATATTAACCTCGTGCTTATGGTGCTGGTAAAACGAGGAGAATTAGAACAAATGAGCTGGAGAAGAGGGATCGCTTAGTAGCTGGTGCTGGGCTTTCGCTACTGGAACAGCATTCCCAGTGGTTCCTCTTCTCTCTTCCCTTTGGCTCTCTCCTCTAAATTATCAGTGAATTTTCTTTAGTTGCCTTAAGCTTGCCTAAGCACGTGGGTGACCTTGGCTGCTCTGTCATGTTCTTGCATCTTCTGTATCCATGTGCTTCCGTCTGGGCTGTGCCCTGAGGCCACTTGGCCAGTCGCCATGCTGGTTCTCAGAAACCGCTGTCTGTACATACCTCCGACCAGCGCTGTTGCTGCAGGTATGCACAAACCCTAGACAGACATCCTTACAGACATCCTTTTGTGGTTTGCATTAGAAGGACGAAGCCTTTGCTTTGCTTTTACCCAGGAGGCATTAATTCCGTTCCAACTAATTCTGTAGTGAGAAAGGATCCATATGTGATTTGCACCATAGTCAGAGGGCTTCATCTCACAACTCTGACTGCTGCTGTTTTCACCGAAGCAGCGAGTGACATAGCTTGCTCTTGCTGTAAATCGCACAAATCTATCCCATTAGAAGGTACATGAGGAGCTGTCTGATTGTATACATTTATCCATAAATTGCTGCCCCAGTCTGATACTGGGACTTGCTAAGTAACCATTTAAGATATTTCTTACTTAGCTAAATGCCAGGGTGCTCTCAGTGAGACATGCCAAACCTGCTTCTGGACAATCCTTCTGGATAGATTCTTCCTTTCTAACCCAACGGAAGACTTTTCAAAAGCAGTTCATAATTTGGGCCGCACAATTCAGCGGCCATTCAGAGTCTTGTGCTGAACACTCAAAATCATTTAGTATGTCTTAGGAAAAAAAAAAAAAGGTCCTGACCTTTATGTTTCAATTCTTAAATCCCAAGTGCAGAGAGAAGACAAACGTGCCAAGGATACATGGTGAAAAGAGAGCCAACTGGCACTAGCTATGTATTTCCTGCAGCAGGACTGACTCTGTTAAGAGTTTTTCTGTTGTCTCTCCCTTTGGGCTCCTTTGCCTCAAACTTTTTTGCTCCTTCCTCTCCCGCACCCCACTGCCCTGTGTTTGCATCTTGAATTACAGCGTGATGCTCACTGTGTCTTTTTCTTCCCTTTCAGCACTGCTGCTGTTCCCTCTATTGTACTCTTGCATGTGCACAGAAACAAAGCGTATCTCTGCTGATAATTCCCTGCTCTGAACCTGGAGTTCACACCTCGGAGTGATGATCACCCTTCCTTTCACTTCTTTTTTTTTTTCTTGCATGTTTTAATTGAGTTCCTACCACAGCCTCACTTCGTATCTCATGTGAGCGACAGCCGGACTCTAATCAACACGCTGTACGGCAGATTAAATGGGGCTTTACTGCTAGGGAATCAAGCACTGAAAAATTAAGTCTTTTTAGCTCTTCCATTTCTTTCTGCATTAACAGCCCACTTCCAGCCGCTGCTCCCCATCCTCCCTTGTTAGTGAGGCCTGCTCATGGCCTACGCCGCATCTTACAGGCAGAGAACAGACCTCTGCCCACACGTGCTGATCTGAGGGGCTGTGGAAATGTCGTTCCTGGCTCTGCATCTTTCTCTCAGCCTCTTTAGAGTGGTGGTGAAGGGCTGCACAGCCCGCACCTCCTGTACAAAGGCCTACATCCAGGATAGAGACCCGCAGCAGGAAAATGTGCTGCAGGGTGATGATTAGTTCTGTTGTAACTTGCGCAGATTGTTACTTGCAGCTGAACCGGACCCATAACCTTGCGGTTAAGAGATTTGTGTCCCTTTTGTAGACTTCTGCAGGCTCACTTGAGGATCTCTATAGGCAGGATGGTAGCAGGCCAACTTACAAGCTTCTGTTTAGAACTCTGCTGTTTGATGATGTCCTGGTGCAGTGTGTGACATCCCATTCATGGATCCTTGTCCTGACTTGCAGCATACCCAGGGGCCTCCTATGCAGAGACGAGCATGCCAGAGAATACTGTGGGTTTGCTTGTCTTTATTATGCCAACAGATGTGCACTGTGACTTCATGTATGCAAAGCTTCCACCTTCACCTCCCAGTCTGCGCTGAGTTGTACCATCGCACTCACCTGGAGGCCAAGTTGGTCTCTGTCTCTACCAGATTGCAATACAAATTTTCTCCTCCTTTCCAGTAATCAAGGAGCTGCAGCCTCAGAACACACCTCTTCTTGCCCATGTTCCAGAACAGGAACACTTTAACCTGTCACCGCACTTCTGAATCTGCTCACTGAACTGTTCTTGGAAGGGTGTTTGGTGACCTTGTCCAAAGCAATAGAAAGACTTTGGATTTTATTGCTGAAGAGGGAAGACAACCAACCTTTTCATTCTGGTGCTAGAACACTCTCCAGTGGTGCTTTCACGGTTGTGAAGCCTTTGCTTCAATAGTACACACGAGTGTACGTGTGTGCATGCAAATGTATAAAAACGTTTGGAGGGTTTCTTCATTTCAAAAGATCTGAGCCCATGTTTGTCTTTCTATGGTTGGCCTTAAAGAAGCTCTTCGATACCGTGTCTATCTTGCTGCTGTTTTCTATATGAAGCTGGTTTGGAGGAAACAAAAGATAATCTGGTCCCCCTGTAAAACTCTTTGTGACTGTTGATGTTGATCTTCATACAGTGTTGTTCAGGGGTGAGATTTTATTTTTCTAATATTTTCCTACTGTAAAAACTGTTGGAGGGTATGGAATGAAAAAGATCTTTACAAAATGATCTGATAAAAGATTTGAGCATTATTTAATAATACCAACGATTAATGATTGAGTGGGATATAAACAAACTCCATTTCCAGAGCTTTTCCATTACCATCCCTAGAAAATGCCCGGGTGTGTTTTCTTTGGATATGGGCTTGTTATGCATATTCTGAGACCTTGCAGAGACTGTTGATGATTTTGCTGTTCCCAATTAGGAAGAATCTGGATTCTGGAGTCTGGTTCCACTTCTGCAGTCTGGGTAGATTTGGCAGATGTGAGGAAGATGATGCACATATCAATTAGATGGGACAGAGAGAATCGGTAGAACGAGTCGCTGATTTCTGAAGGGCTTCATATCTTTTTACATAAAATCTTGGACATGAAATTGGTCACTGTGGCAATGGGAAAAAACTCCCATTGCCGGCACTTGTAGGCCAGATTCTCTGAGCTGTTCAAGCAGCAAATTTGGCCTGTGAATGTTTTATTCCCACTCCCTCTTCCTGGGTGATGGGAACATCTGTAAAACATCTGTAAAACACTGCTGAACTGACACAGGGCAGCTGGAATCAAGGGCTTGTGTTGCCTGTGGATGCTGCTATATTTTTTCTTCCAAGCACCATTCCTGGAAATAACTACGGTCTTAACCTCTCTCACAGACATTCGTTAGAAGGCCAGAAAGGGCCAATTTGGTCAATACCTTTTTTTTTAACATATACGTTGCATCCAGAAATCATCATTACTGTGTCCTGTGGTGGGAGTAAAGGACAGAGTACTTTCGGATGGAGTGGTTATCTAGTGAGGATGAGGAGGACGATTTTGAGTCCTGAACCTTATTTCCTGTGAAAGAAATACTGTATGTCATGTGTGTGTACTTGTTTGGGGAGCTCTAACACTGTATAGTTTAGTTCAATGCGCTCCAAGGGAGGAGAAGCTGTTCCTCAGAGGTTTTTAGTTGATGCTTTGTGTTTAAAGAGGAATATTTTTCTTTAAAAAATAAAAACGAGTAAGTTTTCACCTTAGTGTGATTCTGTTTCTTGGGGAGCTGAATGTTTTTTGGGGAGACAGTATTTGTGCTTGTGTGTCAGATTCATCCAGTCGTAGGCACACCTTATGCTTTGTGTCCATTTGCCACCTCAGGGATTTTTTTTCCTCTCTGAGCTGGGGGCTAAGAATCTTTACAAGATTTTGCTTTTATGTCTTATTTTACGGTCTTCAATTTATGTTTTCATTTTGAAATGTAAATTAGGAGACAGGTGGCATAAGCTTTTAGATACAGGCTTTCTAAGCTCAGGCTTCAAAGTCTGTAGTTTTCCTCCATTAATACTTTGAAGACTCATGTTTTACTTTGTTAAAATGTGCTGCTGTTTTAAGACCTGGCAATGTATCTATCTTGTCTTTAAATACCGGGAGCAGTTGGGTGTGTGGCTCTGCAGGAGAGGGATGCCCTGCTCAGACACTCTTCCTTTCTCCAGCTCTTCTTTTGGTGCTGGAGACCCGTTTGGTTCTGCAACCTGTTTTAATTCTCAGCAGTGGTGTTCTGTTTACTTTCTTCTCCCTTACACAGGGCTTGCAGAAAAAGAACTAAACTGGTTGTGCAGGTGAGTCTTCCCATGCTCCACCAAAGAGCTGCTTTCTCCAGCTGTCGGCAGATTTGTTCTAACCAACAGCGGGGATGTTTCATTCTTAATAATTTCAATACTTCCACCTAGAAGTTTCCCATTCAAAGACCTGCACAATATTTTTTCAATACAAGACATTTTTTGACCCACCGCCATCGAGCTGCCCTGGGTGGGTTTTGTAAACTGAGAGTAAGAGCCATGGAGGTTTTCCCTTGTTTCCCAGCACTGTACAACTCTTGGAAAAAGAGGAACCGCTTCCCTCCAGACTAGTGACTCGTTATTTTTATTTTAATTACGCGTTGGTGATGGTTTTAATTAATGAAGAGTGCTCAAAGAAACACTTTTCAAAGGAGGACGCGTGTTTTAATGACGTTACTGGCATCATCCCCCTCATAACTGGGTGCACCGGGCCGCAGTCTGAAGCGCGGGGTGAGCTGCTCGCCCGAGCGCGGCACCGCTCCCCCCGGCACCGGCTGCTCCGCCCGCCCGGTACCTGCGGGGGCCCAGAGCAGCGCCAGCCGCTCCCGGGGCCCGGCTGGGGCAGGAGGGGTGGAAGCTGCGCTGCACAAGCGCCAGCTGTGTCCGCATCTGCAGGAGGATCCCTGCTGGTCCTGCCGCCGGTGCCTCCCCGGGCGCGGCCACCTTTGCCCGGGATGCTTGCCGGGATGCTCCGCCGCGGCCGCTCCCTCCCCCGCTTGCTTTGACCCGTTCCTCCGTATATTTGGGTTTGCGAAGCCAAACCGACGTCCCGACCCTCCCGCGACCCCAAACACCAGCGGGGGGCGAGGCGAGGGGAGAGGTTTTAGAGGGGCGGCGGCGGCGGCAGCGGGGCCGGGGGGCGATGGCGGAGCCGGAGCCGGCCGCGGGCAGCCCGGGCGAGGCGGCGGGGCTGCAGAAGCCGCCCTACTCCTACGTGGCTCTGATCGCCATGGCCATCCGGGCCAGCCCCGAGCAGCGCCTGCCCCTCCGCGGCATCTACGCCTACATCGCGGGCCGCTTCCCCTACTACCGCCTGGGCCCCAAGGGCTGGCAGAACAGCGTCCGCCACAACCTCAGCCTCAACGCCTGCTTCCGACGCCTGCCCCGCCGCCCCGGACCCGCCGCCGCCCCCCCCAGCCGCGGCGACGACTGGGTGCTGGACCCGGCCTTCCACGACATGTTCCCGGAGGGCGATTATCGCCGCCGCCGCCGCCCGCGCCGACAGACCCCGCCGCCGCCTCCGCCGCCCGCCCCGCAGCCCCCCAACCCCACCGCCGCCGCCGCCGCTCCCTGGGCGCTGCCCGGGGGCTGCCCGCACGGTCCCTGCGCGGCGCTGGCGCTGCCCCGGGGATGCCGCTACCCGGAGCTGCCCGGCTGGGGCCCGCCCGCCTTCCTGGGGCCGCCCGCCTGGCCGCTGCCCGCGGGAGCCGGCGCCAGGGCGGCCCTGCGCCCGGCAGAGCTGCACCCCGGGGTGACCGGCGAGCCCCCGCCCCGCCTTTAAATAAAAACCGCGGCGGCAGATGCGGCGGGTGCTCGGCTGCGGGGACGGGGCGCGCCCGCGTCTGCACCGGAGTCCTGAGGAAGCGGCCCGAAAACGCTCCCGAGGGAGGAGACTGGTCCGGGACGTTCCCGCCGCGGTGACCGGGATGTGCCGCCTTCTTCCGGCCCTCTGCGCCGTCAGGAGCTTCTCTGCTGTGGCCGTTCGGATTCTGGGGGATGGGGGCCGGAATCTGGGTTATGATTTTGGTGTTTGGATCTCCAGGCAAGGCTTGAAGCGGGGGGCTGCGGAATTTGAGCAAGCGAGTCAGAATCTTGGGTCTTCCCGAATCCAGAAGTGCGTGCAGAGTCGTGTGGATGCGCATCCTCACCAGAGTGAAACTCGGTTCCTGCAGGGAAATGAGTTCTTCAAGTGTCCTTAAGCTCCTTTTGGAGCTTTTCTGTCAGGGTGTATGAAAAAGCAATGTATGGGGGGGACAAAAAACCCCATAACAAAACACAAACCCCAAAGGCCTTTGCAGTAGTACTGGGAATCTGAGGGGTTTGTGTTTGAAGCGAATCTATATGGGGTTTTTCAGACAGGGAAGGGTTATTTTGGATTGCTGCTTGTTATATACGTTTGCGTGTGTTCATCGTTAACATGTTCCTTATAAATGGTGCTGTAATTACTATGCAAGGGTCTTTCCCCCTTTCATTTCAGAGGGAGCAGTTTCTATTTTCCCTCAGAATAAGGATTCTGAGGCAAAACATGCTTCTCAAAAGTGTGTTTGAAGTTGAAGGGAGAGAAGAGTTCACATAGTTAGGTGAAGAGCAGCAGCACTTATTGTATGTACGTATGTGTTTTATGACTTGTCTAATAAATAGCATTTCCTAAGAGTTGTGGCTTCAGAAAGGACATCAACTATTTTGACACTTTCTTGATGATCCTTTAAAGAAGGTGCAATTTAAATCCAGTTTTGTAGTTGTTATTTTATGCTTTCTTATTCTTACAAAATAATTCTGAGCATCATCTTTAAATTGTAGCGACATGATAAAAATAATGCTGGAAATACTGTTAGATTTAGCTGGGGCAACACCTTGGTGGCTGTTCTCACAGGATGCCAGCCTATTAAAGACAATGCAAGTTTTATGATTTTGCAGGTTGCTTTTTGTTTTCTTTCGGCCCCGTTTTTCATGTAACTCCTCATAATCTTGATCAATGAACCACTTGTACTTTGAAAAAAAGTGTATGGAACATTAGTTATAAAATCAGCTCGGTGGAATGCAGGTACATAAAGAATTGTGGCATTTTGAGTCTGGTGGTAAGCCTGTATGGAGTTGAACCCAATTCTTCCAGGGTTTTTGTTTTAAATAATACATGGTTCTGTTCTGTTTTGGCAAAGCTTTTAAGGCCCTGCTGCGGTTTAGAGTGTGTGTGAACAATACCCGCGTGTGAAGCTACAGCTGCTGGATTTTGGATATTGGGTCTGACCTTCGCACTCCCGTTAATTCCACTGTGCACGGAATTATGAAAATAGGAAGAGTTTCTGATGACTTTGTGCTTTTCGCAGGTTGTTTTGTCAGCTAAGTACCGTACACAAGTTACTAAATCTGATGTTTCAGCTGATATTTGTCTTTTCTGTAAAACAGACCTTACTCTTTGGAGCTTGATAAAATAGTAACTGTTTCCTTCTGAGGGACTCCCATTTTATTCTAAAATAGTGAATAGAGGTGTGCATTAAAAGAACAAATAAATTTGGTTTTTTGGATAATCATTGTGGTTCAGATAGAATTCCATTTGCCTCAGTTGGTATTAGTACAAATAGACCCAGTATTTCTTCTTTCGATATTTCTTCTTCCTATTCCATTGTGGGTAATGTGTAAAGAGTGAAAATGTCCACGGTCACATGTGAAATTTATTGTGTACTGATGCACTAACTGGTTGTTTGCCCAGGTATTAAATAATTGTTCATTTGTTTATAAACTAACTTTGTCCTCATGCACCAACCGGCTGTGGGTTTGTGTGAACTTTTAGCTCATTATGCCTTCAGGCATAAATTAATTGCCTGTGTGTAAAATAATTGTGCCATCCTGCTTTCAGAGTGTGGGGTAGCCAGTCTTAGGAAGACGGACCTGGACCCTTGTAGTATCTTCTTTCCATCCTAATCTGTCGATAACTTGTGAAGAGTGGAAGTGTCTGCTTTTGTGGGGGGGTGTTGTGTGTGCATGCACTTCCACAGCGCTCTCCAGAGCTAGAAGCAGAAGGAAATCAAGTCTTGGCAGAGACTTGCTCAAGGTTTTCTCTATGGTCGTGGCTGTAGTGGCACTGGGACAGAAACCCTCACTCGCTGGCTCCATCACACCCCATCCCCACAAGGGACGGGATGTTCTGGTTTCCCATTTATCCAATAAAGCTCTGGTGCTTGGAGTCTCCTTAGAAACCCTGTGGTGGGCTATGTCCCTGAGAGCCGGGTGGCCCTGTTGCAGGGCCAAACAGTCTTGACTTGGGGGAACTCTTCCTTAATTGCATTTATTGCCAGTTAATACAACTTCTGGTCACTGATTTTAGGTACTAGGGGGGAAAAAAACCAAGCATAAACCGCCACACACTTAAGGAAATGTCTTTCTTCATCCCTCCCCAGGTTCAGTTTAAACCAAACCCTTCTACTGCTCCTTCCTAGTCTCAGCTTCTCTTGTATTTCCCAAGAGTTGTGCTCAATCCAATCCCAATTCCCTTGAGGAGGCTGGTTAAGTGCATAAGGATTCCTGTGTGTAGCTCTTGGTGCACCTCACTGGTTTTCTGTCACCGGTGGGCTGCAGGCACTCAGCAGGGTGCCTGGTTCCCAGTCTGGGTCATCTTAATTGTGCTAATTGTGCCCTCCTGAGCAAGTGCAGGAAAGGCTGGAATTTAGGCTCAGTGCAAGCTGCAAAGCTGGGGCACAAGGAGGGCTTTTTGAGATGGCTTCTCTGAGCTTTTTAATGTGGAAAACCCTTTCTTGGAGTAGAGCAACAGCTACTCCAGATTCTGAAGGGCCAGTTAATAATTTTTCTCAGGTAACCTCCCACTGGCCCACGCGCAGGGCCGGCTGGGGGTGCAGGGCCCTCTCCTCGGGCTGCCCAGGCTCCTGGAGCACCTGCAGCTGCTCTGTGCTAAGGAGAGCCAGAAGGTTCCTTGCAGGCACAGCTGCTCTCAGGGAGCTATGGCGGGGCTGGAGGCTCTCTCTGGACCAGGGACCTACAATTCCGCCCATGGGTCCATGTAGCTCTTCAGTTCTCCAAGTTGTGCCCTCTCTGGAAACCAGACCTGAACCAGGGATGGATTTGGAGCAAAGCTGACCATGACCCCAGCAGTTTCCTGGCAGGGGAAGGACCGGGGTAAGTTTTTTACTTTCATAATGGTCTGTTGTAGGACTTGGCACCCTCAGACTAGGTTGTGTGAGGGGAGCTCTCTGCCTTCCCCCGGGTGGGTGCTGTCTTGCGTGTGCTCCCACCAAACGCATAGATAAATCTGCTTTTACGTGCCATTAAGTAGAGCCCTCCCTTGCCTCTGTTATTCCCCTGAAAGTCCCAAGATCTTGAGGATATAAAATGAATTTTATCGGCCTAAGAAAACAGTCTGCGTGGTTTTCTGGGTGGCTGTGTGCCCATGGATCGTGAGGCACTGGTAGCATTAGCTTTGTGTAGGTTCAGAGAGATATTTGTTGTTAATTTTTACTTATTGTGTGTTGTGGCAGCAGCTACAGGCCTCAGTCCTGGGCCAGGACCCACCTGAGATGGACAGAACAAAAAGCTGGTTTATATTTACAACCATTTACAGCAACCAGCAACTAAGCAAGCGCTTTACTACACACATCATCTAGCTCATGTAGTCTTGTGTGTAGCAAGAACTAGACATGTTATACTCAAAAACTGACTTTACTGTTGATTTTTTTTTTTTTTTTTTGGTGGCTTTTTTGGTGGTTGTTGTTATTTCCTGTTTTAACTTTTGGATGACTCTGACTCCAGTGTCTGAGGCATCCATTTGCCACTGTGCTCATCATCTCTTGTCTGAGATTATTAGCTGCATCGGGTCCTAGGTTTTCAAAACTAGTCAATTTGGGTCCTGGACACATGACACCCTAAAGATCTTTGAATATCAAGCATTTTAAAGTGTTTCAATTTGGTCTTCTACAGTTACGCCGTAGCTAATTTATTATTAATGCCCTGTCTTTGCTGATTTAGTAGCTGGAAGTTCTTTTACATGTCTGAAATCCTTCCAAGACTGTCTTATCCTTCATCTTTGTGTGTGACGAGTAAATAAATGATCTTCCCAATTAACTCTGGCTTTTAAAAGGGTTGGGGGAGGGAGGTGTTTGGGGGGGGGGGTATTTTTGTTTTATTCGGGTCTTGTTAAGCCTTCAGGATTTCCCAAAGGAGTTCTAGTTTTTAATTTTTCTGGATGTATTTAACTACAACTGTAGTTTACCAGCAGACTTCTGTGTAATAATTGTTACAGCTACAGCATTCGGTCCCCTGGCATTTCTATTAAAAAAAAAAAAGCTTAGTGTCTAGAAAAGGAAATTGTGGTCAGTACATAACCCTCTGTTTTATTCAACAACACAGTAGAGACTAAAATGACATTTCAAGCTTTATATAATTATGACTACATAGCAAGAGCTCTGTTTGTGTTAGGTTTCTGAAGAACAGGAAATAGATCCGAATGGGGCTAAATCCTGAAAGTTCATGCTACGCGTTAGAAACTGGGCTTCCAAGTCCTAAGATTAATTTTCTTTCCCGGTCTTTGAACATCACTTCTTGTTGAAAAGACAAATTTCTTAGGGTTCCGTGGCAAAGGTCTGAAGGGATAGTGGCAGTGCTACAGTAAAGACAAGACTCTCCCTTTCCAATGCCTCGTGTATGTATTTCCCCACTACTTGTGTGAATAATGTGGCTGGTTGCCCCTGCAACTTTTCAGATAAGCAAATGATGATTTTTAAACTATCCCTTCCATCAGGAGAGAGCTACTGTAAGTTTCATTGTATCTGTGAGGCTCTGGTTGCACAGCAGCTGTGCTGTGGAATAATAAGGCAGGAAAAATGAATTAAGTAGTGCGCTAGAGTCTATGTGCAGTGGATAAAATGTTGTATGTGATGCGTGAGATGCTGAATCTCTTGTAGGCAGTAGAGGCTGTGAAAGAGAATAGAACATATCAGGCAAAGCATAAGACAGTAGTCTCGAGTTTCCAGTTAAATCCTGTTTTAACGTGAACATTATGAATACATGGGCACAGGGGTTCTGTGCATCGAGAAATATGAATAAAGTCCAATTATACAAGGTAATTATAGATGCAGGAATTTTACATTGGTCCAGCTTTTGGTTTTCATCCCTCTTTAAAAATATACAGATTTTTGACCACACGTGGAAGAGTGAAGAGCTTTGTCTTTCTCTTCAGTGGGTTCATGTGTCATGTTGGCCGTTCATTCCTTGTTTAAATTGGTAAGAGTGATTTATTTTCCAAGGCTTTGTGGGTTCCACTGCTTTTCCATGTGTGATTGCCACTAGATGGTGTGTTTGTGCTAGTTTGCCAATGCCAGGGGTCGGGATTAATGAGGCTGAAACGGGGCTTTAGTGAAAGACCTCTGCATCTCCATCCCCTCTGGAAAATGAAACTATAAATACATGTTGGAGCAGTGTCAAAGGGAGATTCTAAAAGTTTGCAGATGGAGATGAGAATGAGTTCAACTGCCGTTTTCACCTGCAGTGGTTTCTCTTGCTCGCCCCCAGCATCCCCCATCATGCTGGGCTTGATTAATTTTTCTTAAGGTGATGGGGCCTATAGACAGGTCAAATCTGTTGCAGGTGGAATTTATTGTATTCCATGTAAGAATAGTAGGGATGCGCATGACTGAACTATGTGTGGTCAAAGTATGTGGATTGCAGACCACATTGTAAGAGGCTTTGTTCTTCTTCCTCTCATGCTCTCTATTGCACCTTTGCACCTACTTTTTCCTTTTTTTTGAGCAGTGGGAATATGTTCCTCCAGAAGGGAAAGAGCACCTTAGGTAGCTTCCCTGGAAGAGTCTGGGGCTGCTCCCCGTGAACTGAGGTCTCAAGAACCAGTCTCCGCAGACACCAGGTGACACCTGGAGGAATCCTGGCTGGATTCCACAGGAAAACTTTCCTACTGAAGCACTGGGGCCTGAGCTGTGGGCCCTGAGTTGGAGTTGACCTGTGGATGAGTCACAGCCTAGCAGAATGTTTTGTTGTTTCTGTTGGCTTCATGTTCCAGAGGCAGAACCTGGCCCACCTGTGGCTCTGCCCTCACC
>JAVSBS010010932.1:0-11048 GCA_033124195.1 Coracias cyanogaster
GCCGGGGCTCTGAGCAACCTGCTCTAGTTGCAGATGTCCCTGCTCCCTGCAGGGGGGTTGGACCAGATGAGCTTGAATGGGCTTGAAACGTCCCTTCCCACCCAAACCAGTCTGTGATTCTATGTCCCCATTGCAGGCCGATGAAGCCCCTGCCCAGCTCACATACAGAGCTTCAATGTGGAACGACAGCCCTCTACCAGGCCCCCGAGGAGCTGTGGGGCTGGGCACGGTGGTCAGGATCAGTGCAGGGGTGCAGAGCCAGGTGCTGAGGCAGCGGGAGCAGCCACGCAGCCTTTACACGGCACTGCACATCCCACTGGCAAGGACCATGGCTGTCCTCTCCCTACACCAACCCAGCTGCCGGCTCAGGGGCTCTGTGGGACCCCCAGCACCCCACAGACCCCATCGGCTCAGCACCTTCCCGGGGCTGCAGTGCAGCTCCAGCATGGCTGAGGAGGACAAAGTGTGGCCGCTGCCGAGGCTCAGCGTTGCTTGGGAGCTGGAAGATGCTGCAGGATCCAGCAAGCTGCGGCTGCACGCTGTGCACCCACCCCTGCACCCATCCCTGCACCCATCCCTGCACCCATTCAGAGCCCTGCACCCATCCCCACACCCGGGCACACCCCCTGCGCCCACACCAGCCTGGCAGCACCCGCCATGCCCGGGGCAGCGCGGGCAGCCGGGGCAGGGTCAGCCGAGCCCCTCTGCCCGCAGCGGAGCAGGGGTCCAGGTCCCGGAGCAGGAGGTGACACCCAGGCGGGGCCCGCTCCCCCCTGCCTGGCCCTGGCCTGTGGCCCACGGACCATCCTGGCCAGCTCCTGGGGAAGCGGCAATCGTGATGGGGAGAGGCTGGCTTGGCAAAATTTCTCATTTCAGAAGAGCTCTGGAGAAAAGGTTGGGTGCGATGAACATATCCCATTGCTGACACCGGCAGCAGAAGGACCACCGGAGACAATGCTGCCCGGGAAGGGATCCTCGCCGCGGGAAACCCTCATTGAAAATGCAGAATAGAAGAAGAAACAAAAAAAGTTTTGGGGTGGGCCGAGCAAAGCCCTCCTGCCGCCCCAGGACAAACCCGGCTGGGGCCACCGGGCAGCCGGAGCTGCAGGAACAGAGCTCCCCGGCCACGCACCCCGCGCTCCGTGAGCCCCGGGGGGCTTCGCCTGCCCCGCGTCCCCCCCCGTCCCCCTGGGAATCGTTTACAACCAGGGAATACGGCTGTATTGGGGAGGGGGCACTTTCTGGAAGCCCCCATGGGCACGGCGGGTAGTGTCCTGGCTGGGGGGGGGGGACACACACACCGGCCCTTGCCGCGGGGTCCGTGGCCGGCTGCAGAGGGGCGGGGGTCCCGGGGGTCTGCCACAGCAGGAGCGGTGATGGGCGAGGGGCCGGCGGGTGCTGGCAGGGCTGGGGGGGTGCGGGGAGCGGGGGAGGAAGGTGCCTCGGCCGCATTTCCAGCATTAAAATTTAATGGGAGCTGCAGCATCCTCCAGCGCGGAAGGTAGGGCCGGGGGGGGGCTGCGGGGCGGCGGGGGGAGGGGTTTGCGTGGCCGCCCCTTTCCCAGGGATGCTCCCTGGAAGGCTCCAGCACAAAGGAGCTGCGCGGCGGGCAGGAGCGGCGGAGCCCGGCCCCGGACCGCAGGTAACGCCGCGCTTCCCCTTCTCTCTGCCGCTTTCCCGGTGGAAATGCGCCTCAGGCGCCGGTGGGATCTGGGAGGGGGACGGGGGGAGCCCAGGGGGCGGGCCCCCCCCATCAGTCCCGGAGCATCACTCCCGGGGGGGCTGCGGGGCCGGCAGGTCTCCAAAAAAATCCCCCTCCCCAATATATCGCGATTCCCTGGTTAGAAATAATTCCCAGGCGCAATGGCAGGACCCCTCTCCACGCCCCCCCCCCAGCTCTCCCGGGGATCCCGGGTCTGGGGGCAGCCTGAGCCCCGCTCCCTTTGTTCGGGGCAGCGTCCGGGGGGTCTGGCCGGTGGCACCCGGGCAGCCCGGCCCCCACCGGGCACCGGCCGCAGCCCCCCTGCCACGATTAATGTTAACTGATGCGCCGCTCGTTTGTAATTTTTTTTATTATTATTATTTTTATTTGTTTTTTTCAGAAACTTCATCCAGAATAGGGCTCGAGACAGGTAAATGGATTCTTTCCCGATTTTCCATGTCCTGGAAGGAAATGTAGCCAAAATGCTGGTTTGCTTCTTTGTCTCGAAAGCACCGTTTTCTCCCCCAGCCGGTGATTTTAGGTAGGGGGTTAGAGGAGAGCCCGGGGACAACACCCCCCAGGGCCCCTCAGCACAGCCCTTCCCCTGCAGAGTTAACCTGGCAGATCTCCCCCCCACCACCACCCCCCCGGGCTCCTTTTGGGGAGCCATTTTCTCTCCTTCATTGTTTCTCCGCCTTTTGTGCGTGTGAGCGAGTACACCCTGCCCGGGGGAGCCAGGAGGAGCCCACGAATAATCAGATTTTCAATCCCTTCTGGGCTCCAGGGGGCTTTTCTCCCCCCGCCCTCCTCCAGCCTTCTCGGAGGGCTGCGAGAGCTGCGGACAAAGGGAGCAGCAGCAGAGCCGGGGCCAGAGCCAGGGATGGCAGCGCTGGGGGTGGCGGGGGGACTGGCCACCCTGCCAGGAGCTGGGGGGTCGGAGGTGCCCCGATGGCACGTCCCGGAGGTGGTCTCTCTGGGTACGGGTGGCAGAGCAGCTGGCACTGTGCCTGCTGTGCCCGCTCACCTCCCTGCTCCTGCCTGCAGCGTAGCTTGTGCTACCCTCCATCCTCCTCCCCCCCATCCTCCTCCCCTCCATCCTCCTCCCCCACATCCTCCTCCCCCACATCCTCCTCCTCACTCCAGGGGGGTTTATCCCCCGTTTAACGCGGGTGCTCAGCCCTGGGGACATCATATGTGCCACCAACACCGTGGTGTGGCAGCTCGAGCTCCTGGCAAGCGCCGCTCACCACGCACAAGGCGAGGGTTGGGTTAAGTGCTGCCCGCACAAAATGGTTTTGCTCCCCCCGCCCCAGTCTCCTGGGCTGTGCTTCACTGCTGGGCGAGAGGGGCCATCCTGCAGCTGTCACCCCATGTCCCCCCTGCCCCACCACAGGCACCTCCCGCTCGGATCCAGGCAGGGAATCCATTTGCCAGATGCTCGACGGCATCTCTGGTGCCTGAGCCCCGCGGCCCCCGCTGCCCGGCCCCACCGCAGCTGCTTTGCAGATGCCTGGCCGTGCTGTCCCCGCGGGACGGGCTGTCCTGGTGCCCTGACCACGAACCGCAGGAGGCAAGAGCAGCTCTGCAGCTGAACTGCAGAGTCATCACAGCCCAGATCCCCCAGGACCTGCTGCCATCGTGGCTTTTCCAGGGCAGGGGGAGGGCGGGCTGCGGGCACAGGCTGGCTGCGTGTGCCCACATCCCTGCGGAGGTGCAGCGGGACCCGCCGGAGCGTGGTGGTGACCACCAGCTGCTCCACTGCAGCCAGGGAGTCACCGGCTTAGCCACAGGGCAGTGGCAGAGACGGTGGCAGAGATGGCGGTGGCAGAGGTGGCAGCGTCTGGCAGTCCCTGCCCCAGAGCAGGGCGTTCCAGCAGCAAGCAGGGACAGTTTGGGGCATTGCCACCATTTCTGGTGTGGTCCTTCCCAGTTCCCCCCCAGGTGGGTCTGGCTCCCCTCACTCTGCAAGGGGACAGGCACAGGAGAGAGAGGTGGCATTTCCTTGGGCACTGGGTGTCCCTGAGTAGCTGAGCAGACCCAGGTAAGGGCTGAATGTGGGGGGGCATGGGCTGGAGCTCACCCACCACCAGCCTGCCTGCCTCTGCCCACTGCTGCCTGCAGCAGGGCCCAGCACCAGAGGGCAGCTGGGCATTGCTGTGCTGTCCTGAGGCAGTGCCAGGACAGGGGTGTGAGGTTGTCTGAACTGGGAAGGTGCCCAGGCTGGTGCCCACTCCCCGGGGCAGCCCTGCATGGGGCAGGCTGGGTGCTGGCTCAGCTCTTGCATCCCTGCCCTGCAGGATCTGGCCCCTTCCTTTGCCCCCAGCTTTGGGCAGGGCCCAGCCACCCTGTGGGGACCAGGACTGTACCGGCAGTGGTGGGTTCAGAGCTGAGGATGCTGCCTCAGGGCTTTAAACCTGCAGGGATGGGGAGCCGCAGGGATGGCGAGGCAGCGGGGGAGGCTCTGCCTGCCCTGCCCTGCCCGGTCATCCTGCCAGGCTCCCAGCAGCACGATGCATCCCTCACCAGCTCAGCTCGGCTCTGCCCGAGGACACCAGTGCCATGTTGCTCTCCCTTGCTGCGTTGGTTGCTTTCTTTTGCAGCTGCTAATGACTGACCTGAAGTCTGTTCACACAGTCCCCTGCGCGGCCTCCGCGGCGGAGGAGCAGCCAGACAGGACGGGGGGACATTGCACGGCACTCGTGTAGCCAGTGACCACAGGTAGGACCCCTGGGCAGGGGGACGCAGACGGTGCCAGCCCCATGTTCTCCCCAACCCTTGTGACCTGGTGGGGCTCTGGGCAGCCAGGAGCCAGCTTTCCTCCCCACGGTCCCATCCTCGTGGGCTCTCCCCATGCTCCGACTGGGTCCATGAGGTCACACCATCCCCAAGGCCACTTGCATGAGAAGATGTGTCCCCCACGCATGCCCAGCAGTGGGGAGGGGGCGGCTGCTGCCCTGCCCGGGGTCTGACAACATCTCTGCTCCCCAGTGCCACCATCCCCAGCTCCTGCCTGGCCAGACCAGCCGTGCCTGGAGGGGAGCCGGGGCTTGGGGACCCACCGTCGCCACCCACTCACAGATGCCAGAGCCAGGCTGGCCTCAGCAGAGCAACGCGGTGCCAGCTGCCATGGGCTGGAGCCATGAGCCTGGCTGCCGCGGGGGACATGGCTGAAGAGACGGCGGTGGTGACACCTGAGGACATGGGTCTGCGTGTGTGTGTGGCTTCCCTACAAGGTGCTGGGGTCCCCTTCCCTCCTGGCGCTCCATCCCTGCCAAACCTGAGACATGGGTCTCTCCATGTGCCCTCCCCAGCAATGGGCAGGGCATGGGCAGGATGAGACCCGTCCCCTTCACCGAATGCAATGTAGGAAGAGAGAGAAGGGGATGGGGAGGGGAGCGGAGCTGTGCCAGCTCCTCCGGGAGACACAACAGGGACCCTGGTTGTCCCCACTCGTCCTACCTGGCCCTCTGTCAGCAAAGTCACAGGGGTTTCTGCTCTGCTTTTAGAAAACACCTGGCTTGTGGAGGAGCTTGGAGTGCAGGGAGGGATGCAGGCAGTGCATCCTCCTCTGAGGTGCCCATGGCACAGCCTCTGCGGGGCTGTGTGGGGCTGATGGTGGCCCCGTGAGTGAGTGTGACCATCACCCCACTACCCACTCCAGCAAGCGTCCCCTGAGCGGGCAGGAGGGCTGGATGAGCGGGATGGGGCTGGCGACAGACACAGCTCATGGCAGGTGTTACAGTCCCTTGGAGTCCCGAATAGAGAAGCATCCTCATGGGGACCAGAGGGACCCAGTGCTGCAGGGAGGAGGTGACTCAGAGGAACACGGGGTGTGGGGTGTCCTGGGTGCCCCTTCCCAACCTTATTTCCTGGGGCACGGTGCAGAGCGATTGCCCCTCGGCAACCAGCCCTGCTCAGCTGCTCATCTCTGCAAGCAGCTTCTGATGGGGAGGGATAAGCTGTTGGGCACCTTTCTTCTGCTCCCATCATGGTTTTCCTTGGCAGGCCTCCTCCTCTTCCTCCCTCCACGGGCAGTGGGAGTTTGGTGGAGACCCAGAGCAGCCGCTGCTGTCTCGGCAGAAGCCCTGCTCTTGGAGAGCTGTCCGTAGCCTTTCCCCAGGCTCCACCAGCAATGCTTTCACCCCATTCGGCTTCTTCCAGCTCCTTTAGCACCCTTACCCCACAGCCTTGCAGTGCCGAGTCACAGTCCGGCTCTGCCGGGGTTGTCTCCTCCCTGCAGCCTGTCTCTCATCCTCACCGGTACCAGGGGTGGGAAGCTCGTGTTGTGTGGGGACACACACAGCTCGGGGAGGTTGGGACCTCACCATCAGGGATGATCGGGGCAGAGCCCTGCAAAGCTTTCATTCGGAAAGCAGGTCACATTATGCAGGCTAAACCCTCCACTAACCCCTTCCCAAATCTCAGTCCGGTAGCAAAGCCCCAAAACGCCTCCTGTTCTCTGGAGCTGGAGCCTCGGCTGCTTCCCTGAGAGCCAAACATTCCCTTCCCAAAGAAAGCACTCCTCCGTGGCAGGATCTAACCCGGACCGGCTATGCATGCTGCCGCTGCGCTCCAGTATTAACCCACTAACCCGCCGGGACCCTGCTGCCCGCCGCGCCAGGGCTGCCAGGGCTGCCACAGCCCCTGGCAAACGGACTAACCCACTAACCAGCTCCAGCGCATGCCCTACTAACCGGCCTTGCCTCGCCTCCCACTAACCACGGGCAGCCAGCGCTGTCTTTAAAGGGGAACGGAAAAGCTGGGTAAGGAGGTTTGTACGTGCCAGGTGTCGGTGCCAGGCTGCACAGGCAGAGCCCGAGCCCCTGGGTGGACAGGAGTGGTGGGCAGCAGCCTCTGCCCACACCGGTACCAGCACCAGCAGCCCCTGCCCACACTGGTACCGTCACCAGCAGCCCCTGCCCACACTGGTACTGGCACCGGCAGCCCCTGCCCACACTGGTACCGGCACCGGCAGCCCCTGCCCACACTGGTACTGGCACTGGCAGCCCCTGCCCACACCGGTACCGGCACCGGCAGCCCCTGCCTGCACTGACACAAGGAGGGGGTTTCTCCCCACACGCCCTGCCCAGGTCTGCCTGTGGAGCCTGTTGCTGACTAGGAGCCTAAAACGGTTTTATCAGCAGAAGCTTTTCAGTTCCTTTTTAAGCCAGTAGATCTCTGTTACTAACACATTCCTGAATTGAATTAAACAAACTAACCATTGCTGCTTTTCTCTTCATTTCTCTTCCAGCGTGTACGTCCTCTAAGTCAGACCGGTTGTGCCATGCTTCTCTTACTAACCGCCTGTACTAATCGTTCCTGACTTGTCTCTCTATTGCTACTAACAAATACTCTTTGCACTTTAACTCTCAGATGCTCTTCGCCATGACAAATGAACAGGGGCCTCCCCCGGGACTCTTGAGTGTTAACCGGCAGCAATCCTCAGCCCTGCCGAGCATCTTTTGTCTCCCATTCGGTGCGATGGAAAGGAAGATGCTCAGGCTGGGGAGCTCTGAAATTTTCCCTATTGGACTTCTTTTTTTCCGAGAAATTTCATGTGGCTCAAGGAGGAAAAGAGGCTGAGTGGAAATAGGACAATGCGCAAACCAGTAACAACCAGTGTTTGCTGTAAAGATCCAGCAAACCCTGTTTCTAGAGAGATTCAGCCAAAAAGTGATGCCATTGCCATGAGCCCCACCAGAGCCCGGGCTCAGGGCTCTCCTGGGGCCCCAGTTCACCAGTCATGGGGAATGGTCTCGAGCTGCTCCCCGCATCTGCCCAAGGGCACTGCCGGACTCCTCTCTTCACTCCCTTTGTCTCTCCACAGTTTATCTTGTGACTCTGGTGCATGCAGAAGCCATTGCCGGCAGTGTGGTCCCGACTAACCGCACGGCGCCGAGGGCTGCGTCTAACCACTGCGTTGGTACTTGCAGGGACCCCCCGGCCACGATCCCAACGGGTGGGAGCAGGCAGAGGGTGCTGGAGGTGGCTCTGCTGGGGCGCAGCCTGTGCTTCGCTTTCTGTCTGTCTGTTGGTCGGATAAATGTCCCCAGCCTCTACAGGGGTTCTGCCGGGGTTGAGGCTCCAGGATCTGGCCCATCTGTGTGGGTCTGAGATGCAGGCTCATGATCCATGGTAAGATCCATCACCACGGATCCATCCAGCAGCTGTGCTGTGATGACCAGCGAGTCAGAACGGAGCCCTGGGCACCAGCAGAGGCTGGTGGCCCTGTGCTGCTGGCTGAGACACAGGCTGGCTCATGAGAACATCCCAGACCGTAGCGTTGGGGTGGTTTGGAGGGGCTGCCTCAACCAAGGGGCAGGGCAGCTGTGTCCAGGGAGTGTATGGATCTGGCCAGCATCCAGCTCCAGCTGCTCCTTCTTCCTCTGTCCTTGGTGGCTTTGACTTGTGCTTACTAACCCTGTGGCAAGGACCTCCCTAGACAACCCAGTGTTGCTGGATGGCTTCAGTCTCCCTACTGGAAGGCAGAGTTGGAGCAGGGTCTCCTGGGTGGCCAGGTCCATCCCATGATACTGCCCATCTCCTCTTCACATCCCTGGTCTGCACCAGCCACAGCCTGGTCCTTCAGCTGGGGGGCCTTCCTGGGCTCTCGTGCTGACAGGGCTCACCCTCCCCACTCAGCTCCATGGCTGCCTGACCGCCACCTTAACTCACTGAAAGTGCCCCCATTTCTTCTGCATGGCTGGGACCAGGGCGGGTTTTTGGGCTGGAGCTCCTGTGTTTGATGGAAGGGGAAGGCAGGACAGAGGGTCAAGCAGAGGTGTGTGGAGAAGAACTGGGACAGGAAGACAGGCAGGGCTCGGCACAGGGCAGGTTCAGGACTCTTGCACAGGTCAGAAGCACCATGAACCGTGGGCTGGGGGTGTCAGAGCCCACCCATTGCAAGGCTCTGTGCCCTCCCTGTCCCCACAGACCCCCCTTTTCAGCCCCACAGCACCCTTCCAGCCAGCCCCACAACCAGGAGGACCTCCCCAGGCTGGCCACTAAGGGAAGTGATGGGACCACGAATGACCTAGATTTCCCAGAAGATGCGCTGGGCAAAGGCTGCCCATGCACCCCTCGATGGGGACAGGCCACCAGCACCTGGTGCAGAACCACCCCTGGACAGAGAAGGGCTTCATGAAACAGCCCGGTTCCTCCTTAGCTCTGCCCCAGCACCTTGGGGTTCCCTGTTGCCCATTCCCCTTGGCTGGGAGAGGATTCAGTCTGTCCATCTGTCCATCCCCTTTGCTGATGCCCCCAGAGCTGTCTGAAGAGCGGAGGTGGCAGCACAAGCAGGGCATGATGCAGATCCCCCTTTACCAGCTGCAGCGATGGCGAGCATGGGACCAGTCGCCCCCAACAGTAACGTGGGCAGGGGTCTGGGGATGGTGCCGTGCCCTGTCCAGACCCCGCTCTGCGGGACCCCACTGCTGCCCGGTGCCCAGCGCGGTGGGAGCGGGCACAGGAGCGGGCTGAGGATGCTCTGGGGAAAGGGGTCCTGGGGCTGCCTCGGTGGTGCGGGCAGGAGCCCCTCAGCCCCCGGGATGTCCCGACTGCCTGTACTGTCTGCTGTGAACATGGCGAGTGTGCAAACAGCCTGACGTCTGGTGTCTTTGTGGGGTGTGGCAAGGATGGTCTGGGGGTGTCTTGTACCATGGGGCACAGTGTGGGGCACATGGGGGCCTGGACAGGTGGTTCCCACCAGGGCCATCTCAGCATCCTGCTGAGGAGCCAGGGCCACCTGGAGGGGTGTCAGGGCAGGAGGGGACAGAAGCGGGGCCCGTGGGTGTCAGGCAGGGAGAAGGGGTCTTGGCAGGGAGGGCACAGGAGCGGTGCCACCTCCCTGGGCCCTGGGAGCAGGCACATGCCATCTCCCAAGGACAAGTGCCATCTCCCACGGGCAAGTGCCATCTCCCAAGGACAAGTGCCATCTCCCAGCACATGGGCGGTACCGGAGCCGGGCACGGTCCCCAGACTGTGCTGACACCCGGGACCCACAGCAGCGAGGATGTCCCGGGGGGCCCGGCAGAGAGGACCCGGGGCTGGGGCAGCAGCCGGGGCTGCAGGGACCAGCCCGGGGTGCCAGGTGCTGCCCGCCCTGCCGGTGGGGTGCTGGGCACGCCTGGTACCGGCCCCCACCGGGTGGGCGGCAGCAGGTGGAGCTCGTGCTCCAGGAAAGCCCTGCCCGCAGCCCTGCCTGCAATTCCGTAATGTCCTGCCTGCAATTCCGTGATGTCCTGCCTGCAATTCCGTGATGTCCTGCCTGCAATTCTGTGATGCCTTGCCTGCATCTCGGTGATG
This sequence comes from Coracias cyanogaster, assembly GCA_033124195.1. Classification (NCBI taxonomy): domain Eukaryota; kingdom Metazoa; phylum Chordata; class Aves; order Coraciiformes; family Coraciidae; genus Coracias; species Coracias cyanogaster. Next base: position 10,007 of record JAVSBS010010932.1, read on the forward strand.
CCCTGCCCGCACTTCGGTGGTGCCCTGCCTGCAGCCCTGCCTGCGGTCCGCCTGCAGCTCAGTGCTGCCGTGCCTGCAGTCTTGTCTGTAGCCCTGCCTGCAATTTGGTGGTGCCCTGCCCACAGCCCTGCCTGGACCCTGCCCACAACTCGTCAGTGCCCTGCCCTCAGCCCTGCACTGGATGCTGGTGACAGAAGCGAGGGCAGAGGGACCAGGGACCAGTCCAAGCCCCCCCCGTCCTGCAGGGCAGCCCCAAGTGGGATGTGCCACTGAAGCCTGGGTGCTGCAGAGGACCCAAACCCCCGGGAAGGGCCAGCACCCTGGCTACCCCCGCAGCCGCTGGCAGCTCCCATGGGCTCCTGCCCAGTGCGGGGAGGAGGGGGTGTGGGAATGGAGGGACCCCCAGCTCTGGCCCCTGTCTGGCCATGCCCGGCAGTGTGGGAAGGCAGCAGCCAAACCACTGTGTTTATTTTCCCGCAATAAACAGCATTTTGACATGTCACAGCAAGTCTCTCAAACACATGTTGACAGAAAATGTGTACAAGCGAGAGAAATGTTGTTCATTGGCATCAAATTGCGAAGTGGTTTGGTGAAATTCATCTGTGGCATTGCTGCAAGGGCACAGAGGGCTCTGCCACCGCAGGGCCCCCACGGGAAGGGCTCTGCCAGTGGCATGGTGAAAGCCCCGGGCACCATCAGCTCTCCAGACACCCCAGTGATGCTCATGGAGCTGCTGAGGGACCTGGGGAGGTTGGCCAGGGTGCCAGCCCGGTGAGCAGGTCCTGGGGGAACTCAGGGGAGCAGCAAAACTCAGGGGAGACCTTCTCGCTCAACAGCTCCCTGAAAGGAGGTTGGAGCCAGGTGGGGTCGGGCTCTTCTCACAAGGAAGAAATGACAGGGCAAGAGGAAACGGCCTCAGGTTGTGCCAGGGGATGTTGAGGTTGGACACGAGGAACAATTTCTTTGTGGGAAGGGCTGTGAAGGGCTGTGCCAGGCTGGGCAGGGCAGTGGTGGAGTCCCCATCCCTGGAGGGGTTTCCAAG
>JAVSBS010010933.1:2196-68510 GCA_033124195.1 Coracias cyanogaster
CAGTACAAGAAGGACATTGAGGTGCTGGAGTGGGTGCAGAGAAGGGCAACAAAGCTGGTGAGGGGTCTGGAGAATATGTTGTATTGAGGAGCGCCCGAGGGAATTGGAATTGTTTAGTTTGGATAAGAGGAGGCTGAGAGGGACCTCATTGCTCTCTACAGCTACCTAAAAGGAGGTTGTAGCGAGGCTGGTGCTGGTCTCTTCTCCCAGGTAACTGATGACAGGACAAGAGGTACTGGCCTCAAGTTGCGCCAGGGGAGGTTTAAATTGGGTATGAGGAAGAAATTCTTTACTGAAAGAGTGGTTAGGCATTGGAACAGACTGCCCGGGGAGGTGGTGGAGTCACCATCCCTGGAGGCATTCAAAAAATGGGTAGGTGTGGCGCTTCGAGACATGGTCTAGGGGTGAGGGAGATGTTGGGATGAAGGTTGGACTTGATGATCCTAGAGGTCTTTTCCAACCTGAATGATACTATGATTCTAAGTGGGGAAGGTAATACTTCTTTAGCAAGGCACCTTGTATGCTTTTAGCAGTAGTTGAACTTTCTTCCCAAGATTTCAGAAATAAATTAGATTCTCTACTATTTAATTTGTTTCTTGTCTCTGGCAGTTTGAACATAGACATTATGCATAATTTTTGTTTTTTTTTTCTATAAATGAAATATAAAAATGTATAGTGTAACAAAGCTGTATTTTGCCTGTAGAGATACATAGACCAGTGATGGAAATGGATTTCTATGAATAAAATGATACTTTTTTTTTTCCCAAAAATCCCTATTGTCATGGAATGTAGTTTACTAAATGCCGTGATTTTTGAGAGTTTTAAAAAATAATGATTTTTGTTTTTTCTTTCCCTTAATTTGGTCGAGGGGTTAATTCTGTTTTCTGGAGTTTTGAGATAGAGTAACAAAGAGTCGTTACCTTAGCGTTCAGGGTAACTGTTTTGTTTTTTTTTGAGGGATGGGGCTTGTTGAATTGAAGCTGTAGAGTGCTTTAATGTGACTCAGTTAGTGCCTCCATAGCACTTGAGTTTTAATGAAGTTGCACTAAGACCAGAGAATAAATGAGTTTTTCCAGTGACTTTCCTCTTTTGATATGCCCGCTATTAAAAAACTGAAAAAGTACCAGTAGCTGGATCTGTCTTGATGAGCATCTCCCCAGCAATGGGTGTCTTGCTGTGAGGCTGTTGTATGGCTGCTCATCCAGAACTCCCGTGCCACATTAGAGCTCCAGCAGCAGACCTGAGTGTCAAGCCATGTGGTAGGGCTGAATGTGTGTTCTCAGGTCAGCAACATCGTGTGCTGAGACATAAATCATGAGCTGGGTCTTTTGCCAGAGATGTACCTGTGAGCACTCTGGAGACTTTCAGGTTGGTCTTTAAAATGCCACTTCCTGGTAGCATCTGCAGGTGCTCTGATATGGGAAGGGGAAACTCTGAAGGAAGGGGATTTTGTGCTCTTGCACTTGGAACTTACTAGGTTTGTATATCTACAGTCTTTGATCAAGTACGTACAAAGTATTAACTAAGCATTTTGTCAGGCAGTTGGACTAGATGATTGTTGCAGGCCTCTTCCAACTGAAATAAAATCTCCTAGGTCATGTAGGAGCTAGTAAGAAGTCAAATTATTGTGCTTTTCACTTCAACAGTAATCAATCTATTGCCCACTAGTAGGTATATCTGCTTGAAGTCCCGGCAGCTTCAGAGCTGCCCAGAGAAATTGTGGATGTCTGCTCCCAGGAGGTGTTCAGGCTGGATGTGGCTTTGAGCGACTTGGTCTAGTGGAAGGTGTCCCCACCCATGGAACGTGGAGGTTGGAACTAGATGATCTTGATTCCTTCCAACCCAACCCATTCTCTGATCCATCGAAGTAACAACAATTGTAGGAAATATGTAGAGGAATCCAGCAGCCATTCTGTGGTATGAGAAGAGCTTCTTCCTTTCCCTTTGTCCAGTTGGTTTCCCAGCCTTCATGCAGATTTTGTGACCTGAAGCAGGTTAGATTACAACATTGGTTTTCTGTGTTCTGTGGATTATTTCTAAAGGGTGTATGCACTGTTCCTCATCTGTTAAATCTGTGGTTTATGATTCCTTCCACCGGAGAATTTTGGGGGCCCAAGTGTTTGTATTTGTTTGCTTTGTTATTAAAAAAGGCTGAAAACAACTGCAGCTTAACATATAACAAAATGTACGGTCCATTCCAGTGTTAGACTGTTATTTGTGGAAGATCTTCCAAGTCATACCTTTAGGCACAGGTAAAGTAATGCCTTGAGTGAGTGGAGTGTTTGCATAAGGAGCATTAAGCAGACTAACAGTAAAATGTTCTACAAAACGTAGATGAGGTTGAAATTGCCGTCAGAAGAATGTAAAAGCCCTAAATACAAGATTCTGTGATGGAAGAATCAGAGTCCCACAGAGGCAGTGCCCCTGTAGGCTCCCTTGCTGCCATTTGTCTTTGTGACTCAGGATTGAAAGCGTACTGCTGGCTCTGCGCTTCTGCCTTCTTACTGTCCGTGGCACTAATATGCAGAAATCTCTGGTATTTCAACACACCTTGTCTTTTTTTTTTTATTATTATTTTTATCTCTAAATGAAATGTGAAGGTGACAAGAAATACACTCTTAATTTGAGTCTATTCGAATACGTAACAAGCATCAAAGTGCTAGTAGAGAGCTCAGTGCTATTTAAGCCATTTCCCAAAGTGCCAGTTCTTGCTCAGTGGGCTGGTTGCTTTTTTAGACTTGTTATGACAGATGTAGCTCGGGAAATATACGTCAGTCTAATCCTTTAGCTTCCAGTAGAAATGATTTGTAGAACTGTGAGGCTAGTTTCTCATGTTTTCAGAATCCATAGAGTGATCAGTTCGGCATTATTTCTTCCTAGTAGAGCTTAATAATTTCAACCTCTCCAAAATACTATTAATTGCCTTAAAGGATTCTTTTAATGAGTCCACATGCTAATATGAATTACTTAAAATGTCAAAACTGTTCAAGCGATGATCGGTGTAAACTCAAAAGTATTGGACCTAAGCTGGACACTGACTGTTGTATAAAAGACAGGAGGAGATAATGACACATCTTCATTAAGATGTGTAAACAGTTTTATTATGCCCATATTGTTTGTTTTTATTTCCAAGTAACAAGCAGATGATTACAGTGCTTATTCATAAAATATACACTGTTCTATTTGCCTAGATGAATTCCTAGCGTATCATATTTTCTCTGTAAACCAATTAAAGACCATTTTGTTTTAGGATAATCCTCTTAATATCATCATTGAAAAAGTATCTGCTATTCAGACATGAAGTATGGCATTCTCTTTTTTTTTTTTTTTTTAAGTAGACTGGATGAATCTTTAAATTGGCACACCCCAAAGAAGGAATGAATGTACAAAATTGAGCATTCTGCCTTCAGCTTGGCTTTAATCAGTAGTTTCTCCTTTCTGACCATTTGAGGGAGGACGCTTGAAACCTGGCAAAAAAAAGTCTGCAAAGTGAGAGATGCAACATCGTTGTTCATGTGTCGCATTTACTGGACCCTGATGCTTTAAGAAAAATCAAGATCATTCTGTGAGTAATGAGAAAGGGAAGCTACCTTTTGAAGGATCACCACAGATTTCATTAGTTTCTATTTCTTCAGATCTCTTAATAGTTCTGGGTCTGAGTAGCTCGAGAGTAGTTGAAGGACATGCAGAGACCCGAAGGAGATGGACCGCTTTTTTCCAGCACACAGATCTAGCTGATGTGGTTGGGCATGCGCCTGTCTCACCCTTCCTCTTGAACCTGCTAGTCCCTTTTTTCCTTCTGGCACCTATGATTGCATGTACTGTGGCATCAGGGGCTGATCAGATTTTATCAGGCTGAGTTTCAGGCTCTTGTCAGAGTAGCTTTTAGTTTTACCTGTAGTTCACTGAAACTATTCTACTCTGATGTAATTTGGTGGTGTACCTGAAAAAGGGTGCTAGATTGTGATCCATTTCTAGGACATGAAAATATGCTGTTTCCTCTAACTTCAGGAAAAACAGTCTAGATTTAAAGTTCTGAAGAATAAACATTTCTGGAAAGATCCTCTGTGAATTTGCTCTGCCAGGAATGTGTGAATTTACCTCATACCTGAGAACTCTAGACGCTTTTCTTTCCTGACCGTAGAAAAAAGCACTCATTCACAAATGTTTCTTACATCTGTTTGAGGCTGATTATTTTTCTACTTTGTGGCTGGTACCAAGTCACTTTAGCTTCTACGGGCACTTCGGTACTATTGGAAAATACTGAAGTACAGGGGCAGAATCAAGCCGTTTTCTCCTGCTCTGCTACTCAAAGTAGGAGTGGCCTCTATGCACCCTGAAGGAGACCAAGCTGTTTTATCACTTCCACTAGAAGGAAATCAAGGAAACTTGATAAATAATGCAAGGATGCACAGTTGCCAGCAGTTCTGTCACAGGGCAAAAAACTCTAAGAATATGTAGAGGTGCAAGTGTTCATTTTTATGTACATCTTCTAGAGCAAGTTTGTGGAATCACCCAGCAAATTATCTGTCCTGGTGCTCTTTTTTGGGAGCAATAAGCTTTTTTGCTAGGGGGTTCACTGCAGTATTTGAACATCTCCTGGTGCTTTTTCGAAATGACAATGGTAATGCAACAGCAGGTTAGAAATGTGCATCCAGACTTCTATAAGTAGACTAAACTTAGCCTCTGAAATCAAATGGAACTGATTTTACTTGTATGAGAAAGTCTCTTTAGCTTCTTGATACGTGACCTATTTCAATAATCCTGGAATATCTTTGATTAACTAAAGATTATTTCTGTGTCCTTTTCTTGTTGGCACATTTGACAGCTGTTAAGACTTCACATGAAGAAGGAGCTGCCAGAATACTTTGTTAGCTCTGGGATCATGTTGTTCTTGAAGGGCCTGTTTGGGAGGGCTCTGGTTTCAAGGTTCTGTTTAAACCTCTGTGTACAGCTGCAAGTTATTTTCATAGTTTTCTTCTTCCGTTCTCACATTTTTTGGGTGGGAAAAGAGGGAGGAAAAAGACATGTCAAACTTGCTGCTTTTGGTTTTGGGTTGGTTTTTTTTTTGTAGTGTGCAGGTGCTGGGGACTTCAGAAAGGCACTTTTTTGGAAGGGGGGAATGTCAGCGGGAGACATTAAAGCTAAGGGACAGTTTATATCATGCTTTTCCTTTGTGAAGGGATAATTTGATTGCAACTTTACTTAAGAATAAAAAATAAATCACGCTGTTAAGGTCTGCAGTAACTTTGTGTACCAGATGTCAGTATTGGCCTGTTGGGACACATAGCAAGACAAATACATGGTTTGATACTGTCTTTATCCCAGCATAAAACCACTAATCCAACAGGGCTGTAACCCAGAGAAACAATAAAAAATTCGGAACTGTTGTGGATTTTCCTGGGAATTCTTCTTTATCTGTCTTTCTCTTGTGCTGTGATTGTCCTACATGAACAGCGCCTGCAGAAGTTATGTTTGTACTTGCGATTGAATGTATACTTTCTGCTGTGCTTGCTGTGCGTGCGATTTACAAACACTACCAATATCGAGGCCATATGCTTCATCCCTTGATGGGCTCTCTGGAAGTAAAGTGGCAAGCAGATGTGAACAAGGCAGGCAGGGTTCTGTTTGCAACAGCTGAACGCCTGCCTGGCCTAGAAATGGTGCACTTATGTTTTAGTGAGAAATTGTTAATCCAACTAATGCTACACGATGAGGGAATTTGTATGCATTGTTTATAATCTAAAATAGAAGGCTTGAAATAATAATCAGTTTCTCTACCAAACAGTTCTTGCTCATTGTACCTCATGGAGGATTGAGGAGACAGGTATCCATACGATACATAATAAATGACTGACAAAGTAGAATTGTAAGTAGCTTTAGCTGTGTTTTTCAGCCTTAAAAGCAGTGTAATGTTTAAAAAGCTTTACAGTGCTCTCACAGCATCTCTCAGATACATCAGTGAGTGGTGGCCCAGCTTTCATCATACATGGTTCTTAGCTGAGGTGTGGTAGCTCATAGGTCACCTAGCTGAGGTGGATGTACCACATCTCCAGCGCTCGGAAAACATCTACATGTGACATGCTGCTTTAATGAGGAGTATCTGTTGTAAACATGCTAGTCCTTCATATTCACGCATAGTACAGTGACCGTGGTATTGAGAGCGGGACTAGGAAAGCAAAAGTTATAGCACTGGCTATCTCTGATCACCAGCCTGGCTTTGCTAAGCTCAATTCTATTCACCTGCAGGTCAGAATATATTTATTTTCAGTGTAAAGCACTAAAATCTGCAATAGAAAAAATACTGTATATATAAAGATTATTTTTTCTTTTTTTAATCTACTGTTAATCTAACAAATTGATCAGTACCACTTCAAAATTGGGTCTCAATCCTGGATGCCTTTTCCTGGAGTATGAGGCACCATAAAAAAACCCCTCTGGTTATACTGGGTGAAAACTCAGTAGGTTGTGGATTCCATTTCTGCTCACCATTCTGGACAACGTACACCATTACTTGTAATTTTGCATGTATTGCATAAATATATCGTAATTACCCATTTTATAATTTTATACATTACATATTTAGGTGAAAATTGCATTAATAAGTATATAATGTTAATGAATTATAAATACAATATAGCTATGTTTTAAGGACTTTCTTCTTTATGAATAGTATTTTTCCATCTCTGCAGATGCTACTTCTTGCCTCTCACCCATGTAGGGTTTAAGAGTATGCATGAAGGCATTAATTCCTGAACTAGTTTTTTGTTTTCTAAAAAATAATTTAAAAAGCTATTAAGTACAGAAGTCAGCCCAGCAGTGTCTCTATTCTGATTCTTTTTTTCTCTACCTGCATAACGTTTTGAAACACCCATTGTTTTAGGCTTGTAGGTTTCATGCTGTCTTTAAAAGGGATCTGAGTCATACTTTCTTTTTGTCATTGAAACTGAATATTATGAGGACTTTCTTTGTCAGTTTGTAGTTTGCCTCTTTATAAATCAGATATTTGGTATTAGAATCAGTAATTGGAGCTCAGCTTCCCAGTGTAGTGTTATTGGGTAGTAATAAGGATTTCTGTGACCTGTCCCTGGCAATTTAGGGCTCAGACATGACTGAATTAATTCTGCTTAAAGATTTGTTCATCGTGGGTCAGCTGAGCTGTGGTAACCAACCATGTGCAGCATGCGGCCTGTGGGAAGTAAGAGGTGAAGTATTGGAGCGTGACCTTCTTTTAATTAAGACTTAGGCAAATACATGTTACCTTTTGGGATTTTACGGAGTGATGCACAGTCTGTCCATAACCTGGCTCTGCTGACAGGCGGGGACCTCATCTGGTCAGGCTGCTCCTGGCTGACGTCTGAAGCCTGACCTCACCGTTCGCAGAAGTGTGTGGCTCTGTGCATAAGTTCATCTCTGTGCAGAACAACTTGTGGGCATGCCCAAGTTTCAGCACACATTTAATAGCAGTTTGATTATACTTACATAGATAGAACTTTGTTCCTCCACTGCTCAGCTTCTGCCTCTCCCGTTCCTTTGGGGGAGTGTACTTGGAACTCTTGGGTTGTATCTTGGCTCTGCCATGAGGCCAGGCTTGAGGTGCTGCCATCGTGCACGGCAACTGCACAGACATGAGTCTGAGTGTCCGAGAGGCCCAAGGGAGGCGTGGGGAGCTTGTGCTGCATTGTACTGTAGGCCCCAAGCATGCTCGTGTGACTGGTGGTGAAGACAGTCCAGCTGTCACAATGGTCCTCTTTGCCCTCTTTGCCAAGTGCTCACGCTTGTCTGAAGTCAGTACTTCAGTCACGGGGACTCTTGCTGGAGCGCTTAGCAAAGGCAGGTGAGGTTTGTAGACAGAGTGACCTTGGGGCATGTAAGTCGTTCGCAGACATCTGCAGCTGGCAGAATGAATGTACGGAGCTGGGTCGAGAGCTCTGTCAGGCCTCGCCTTGATAAAGGCATCTGGCCACCCAAGCAGGATGTGGATTTAGCCTTTACTGCCTAGCTGTCGAGTGGTAATTCTGAAAATAGGCTTCTCTGTAGAGCACTGGGAGATTTATGCATGAAAAGAATTATATGGAGTTAGGTATGTACTAACTGTTAATTAATTTTTTTTATATTGGTGGGGTCTAATCACATGCTTCAGTGCTACTTGAAATAACAAAGCTTTCCCGAGATGGAATAGCGTATGTGAATGAGCGTGGTGCTGCTAGAATCTTTTTATGGAACCACATTAAGAGTCCATATTGCAGTTTTACTTAATATTTCTTTTGTTTGTGAATTGATTGTGATTGTTGTGTGATTATAAGTAGAAGGAAATAACAAAGCAAAGACTTCTTTAAAGAACGCAATATATTTACATATGCAAGTATGTATGCGCAGTGTGCTGCCAGAAAATTGTCATGTTTACATCGTTGATTGATATCCATAATTTAGTTCACATGTGTTTTTAACCTTGAAAAAGTAATGCCTGAAAGAAGTAATTCCCCACACCGGAATACTAAGAAGGTTCTCATATCACTGAATGTGGGAAAGCACCTTCCAACACAACATACTTTGAACTTCTCTAATAATAACTTAAGTTGCTCAAATAGTGAGAAATTTCATCCAACACTGATTAAAAACACAATATATGATCATACATTTATGTAACAATTATGTATTTTACCTGATACCCCTTTATTGTCTTTACAGACTGCCAACTCTTACAGTCTGCCTTGGAGACAGCCAGTGTCAAAGCTTCATATGATCTAAAATTTTTTAACAGACTCATTCATCCTTAAAACACTTCTTTACCACTTGAGCTTCTTGGAAAAGATTTTCTAAAACCAGCAATACCTTTGCTACTGTTGTACAGTTCTGTGTAAAGGATATGATCCTTGTTAAGGTAAACCATTATGCCCTGGTTTCGGAGTGGAAGGAGGTAGTCACATATTGAAGAGAAGTAGCTGAGCTTACTTTGGCCAATAAAGTTCACAATTGGTTTTCAGAATACCATTGCACGCCTAAAAGAGCTGTTTTTATGCTCTGCTGTCTTCACAGCAGAGTATACAATCTCCCCTCTGTCTTGTAGGCATTTCCTGTACTAGGAATTTTTTGCTAAAATTTCCCACTCTTGCTGCTCCTATTTCAGCTCATTGGCTGCTGTGCTAATGAGGGCACTTGGGACTTCCTCTTAATTCAAGCACTTCATTGTGTAAACTCCTAAACAGGGTCAGACAACATAGTGTTGCCAGCTGCGCATCTGCAGCCATCTGGGTTTGTGGCAGGAGCAGTAAAATAGACGTTGTGTAGGAGAGTTGAAAGAGTGACAAAGGTGATGCAAATCATATTTGCAGAAAACCATAAAGGAAATGCCCCATATTTGATCTACAAGATATACAGAATCATTATTGAAACAATCTTTCTGCATTTTTATCTCTCAAAGGCAAATAGGATGTGCTAGTGCTATGCAGTGTTTGGTGAAAAAGCTTGCTGGCTAATTCACTGCCATTGCACTGTTAAGAGGTGAGTAATTATTAAAACTTCTGATGCTCATAAACAGTGCTCTGCTCCCACTTCTATGCCTTCATTAAGATTCTGTATAAACATAATTTCAGTATATTAATTTGTTATAATAACATTCTTAAGGAGAAATAGCTGCACACTGTGAAATTACAGCTTTCAAGGCTGAGGAAAGAGATGCAGGTGAATGGTCACACAGTGTTTTGTATATGGGCTTACTAGTTGTTTGGGGCGTATCTGGAGGAAGGACCTCGGATCTCTTTTTCTTTCTGACCCTTTCTCACTGACCAGCATCTCCAGTGACTATTCTGGGAATAACATCACGGGTCTGCCTGAAGCCAATGAAGCTTCAGAAAGTTAACTTTGGTAAAGTTGCATTCACTTTAACTGTGTCACTCAAGTGTCAATACAAGTTGCAGTATCTCATTTTCTTCAAATGCTTATATATATGTGCAAACACACACACTCTTTTTTTTTTTTTTTTTTTAAGCCTTGAAAGGTTGAACTGGATGATCTTTAAGGTCCTTTCCAGCCTGGCTTTCTATGATTCTATTATTTGGTCATTTGTTTCCTGGCTTTCACAGGCAGTAGAAGTGTGGATTAATACTGTCAGGCTTTGTTACTCCGTAGTTGTACTGCTGGTTTTATGCTGGATGTACGTGCTACGCACAAGTAACCCCGATGTGAGACGGCTCAGAAGAAAGTCGTCGTTCTAGATCAGATGCTTCCCAAGTAATGGCTTTTAAAGTGTTTTAAACTCTTTTTTAAATGACACGTGGATCCTTTGCAGTAATGCTCACAATGTGAAGACTATAAAGAAGAGGAAGAATGGCTTTCAGGTAGTACAGCCAGGAGTCAGCATTACAGTTTTGGACTTTTCTTTCTGGTTTATGTGACCTATTAAAGCGCTTTACTGAATACTTAGTACTACTCCTCTGTAATATTGGCTTGGATTCCTGGTTTTGTTTTATTATCTTCTTGGGATGGCATTCATAGCTAAGATCCGTTACCCCGCCTTGAGTGAAGTATTACTCTTAATCTAGAGGGCCGTAGGTTTTCATGACTAATCCAGCTCCTGTTGAATTTAGTGATGATGTTACCTTTGATTTCAGCTGGAAAAAGGAAACTACTTTAATGTGTTTGGTTTGGCAGTTATAATCTAGCCTAAGATAATTGTGAAGGAAGAGATGCTTATGCAGAGGCCATTATAATAGGAGCAAAGCTAGTTAAGTGCTTTCAGAGAAAGCTATTTTATTGTGAAGATATTTTTAAATAAACTGTAGAATTGTTTTATTGAGCTGTCAAATTTATCATCATGAATTAAACACTAATTGGCAGTAACAAACGTAAGTAAAAAACAATTATGTTTGTATGTTGTGCAGACATCCATATTTTGCCACAAAAATCCAGAAAACAAGTCTTGTGCAATCCTACAGGTATTGATCATGTGTAGCCTGCTTTTCTCATAGTTACATGAAAACACAGGATACTTATAACTGGCACAGTGTTTGGTCATTTGGTTTCAGTTTTTTGATGGCGATGGCAGTTCAGTGAACGTGGCTTTCCTTGAACTGGTCTTGGGAACCATGTATCTGTAAAATGTGGCTGGCCTTGAGTAGAAGTGAGATAGAAGACAGTGTGAAAAGTAGGAAATTCAGATATTGTCCTTCCTCTGTGCCTCTGAGAACAGTTGGCTCCAGTCATATACTGACTATAAAACCACTACTTTGTGACTAGAATCTGTAAGAGATGCCTTTTATGTGATCAGTTTTATTCAAAGAGGGATGAAAGACCGTTTATGTTGAATTTTGCAGTGGAATGTTCGCCCTGGGTAGAAAAATGCAGTTGTGTATATCGAATAAGGTTTAAAGCGTAAAGTAACATCGCTGTTGGAAATGGGTATCATAAGCACTGGTGTCGTACTCATCAAGGAATAATATTTTCAACATGCACAGAAGGGTTAAGAAATCAGTCTCCCTGAACAGGCAACGTTCTGTTTTCTCGGACAGGCAAGAATCAAAGGGTTTACCATGGCCAGGCCCTAAGGATGCACAGTCTTTTTAACATGTATCACTTGAAGTCCAATAGGAGATGTCCTCAGCTGAGTGCAGAGCTGAACATGCTGTATAGAATTCAGCTTCTAATAGGGAATATAATGGTAGGACTTTGAACATTTTGGTTTTACTTTGCAAGTATTATGGTATTTTAGAGGTTGAAGCAAAGTGCCTGAAAAAAAGTACTCAGTCTTTTCCGCCAGTACATTTTGTTTAAAATATGTACTCTTCACCTTTTGAGAAAAGTATCAAAAGTCAATGTATAATTATTTTTCAAAATCCGTAATGAAATAATTATGTGTAACACCAGCCTTTTTCAAGCCTCACTCCTATCAGGAGACTAAAATTAGTTGATCTCTGGTCATATTACAATGCTTCTTCCTAATGAGGTGTGTTTGTAGAGTGAAGTGTGAAGCTTGGAAGCTTTGGATGATGGCATACTTGTTTCTGTGAAAAGAAAATGAGAGCAACTTAAAACCGGTATGATTCCCTATTATAAAAAGCTTAGCTGGAATATTTAAAGTAACTTTACCTATTGAAATATGAATTGATGCTTTTAGGAGGCAGTTTTGAATGAATTCTTTTCCCCTCACCATTTTCAGATCAAAATTACTATTTTTTTATCTTTTTTAGATGCTGAGATGTTTCTCTACATGTTTTTTTTTCTAGCTTTTGAGTGATGTTTTTTAAAATTAGAAAAGCTGGATGCATGGGCAAGAGTTCTTACCAAAGTCTGTTATCTACTACCTCTTGGAATGTGTTCCCCTAGAATTATGAAGGTGAGCCAGCAGTTAGCTAGTTTGGGAGCCAGCTTGCAGAGGCTTGGCCCCCAGACTGCCATGTTAGCACTGCCGAGCTTGTTGTCCCGGTGTCCCGGCCATGTCTGATCCCCTGGAGAACGGCAGTGCAGAGCAGCTGGGTACTCTTCATCTCACAGCGCTATAAAAGGTGTAGGAGCTGTGAGTAGGGGATGTAATGCCAAGTGCCGGGGGTAAAGCAGGCTGAATGGGGAGTGGATGTTCCTGTGTCCAGGAAAAAAAAAACAGAAAAAAGGGAGGAAAAAAAAGAGGAACCTTTTAGAGACACTGTACTTAAAAATATTTATTATTTTTTCTGTCATATGGTAAAGTAAGAAATGAAGATAATTCCCTGAATGATGAAGTTGTCCATGTCGGTGTGATTACATGCTCATGGCACTCACTTGAAGCTCTGGTTATAAATGCTTGGTTATTACATGCCTCTTGCTATCAAATACCAACAAAGTCTTCATGGAGTGAGCAGCCTTTACCATTGGTACTTACTGGCTGTGTAGGATGTATTGCAGAGAGCAGCAAAGAGAGTCCCTGTCAGATATAACATTAGTGCTTAGCAGCATATAGCCGTGCTCTGCGCTACAGAGAAATAAGTAAAGCAGATAATATTTGACTACTGGATATATAATCTTATACTGCTATTTTTCTTTCATAAATGGCCATCACCAAATATATACCAAGAACGCTGTTAAAATTTTGATACTTTTCTCAAAAGGTGAAGAGTACATATTTTAAACAAAATGTACTGGCGGAAAAGACTGAGTACTTTTTTCCGTATTTTTTTCTAGAGAAGCAATTTTCTTTTCACATCTTTTCTCTAGACCTTCAGAACCTGCTATGCAGCGTGCTCCTTTATGCTCCATGCTGAATGCAAGGGGGCATATTTTGCATTAAATCCATAGCAGACAGATTTATCTAGGATTTAGTTTTTCATTTTCCTCAAAATTACTGGTCATTTTTGACTATAGAAAATGTACTTCTGTGAAAATCAACCAGGGCACTTACTGTCAGTTTGAGCAAGGAAGAAGCAACGAGAACAAGGGAGACACAAAGGAAATGGCCTCAAGGGGAAGCTCTGTATAATGAACTTGAAATTGCTGCTGCTGGAAATACTGTTGCTGCTTTTCCTGCCAGGGCTGTTGTCTCACACAGCAATTTTAGCTTAAAGCAGAGAGTGGAGCTTATCTACAGCATCACTAAAGACCCAGGTTTATGCTGCTAGGTTTTCCAGACTCTAGAGAGCACTCTGCTTTGTGATATGTTGATGACATTTTTAAAGGGGTTATAGGCCAGAAATAGCCGATGGTCTTGCTAGAAGTTAAGAAGAAAATATAAAGAACAGGAATAACAAAGCCTATGGAAGCGGTATCTTTAAAAGAAATCTACCCCACACTTTTTAAGTGGGAACCTATAGGTGAAACAAATGGGAGGTGCCATGGAACTTACGTGGTAGCAATTAGCCTAGAGATACAGAAATCATGCCCAAGACTTTTAGCTCCAATTCCCAGCTTCTCTTCCTTCCTGAAAAGGAAGTCAGAGAAGGTTCATTCTAGAGAGAAAAGTGGAGCTGTGAGCTGCCTGAGATGCTCATTCCCCAAAGGGACAATCCCTTGCCATGCTATTGCTTGCAGATGGTCAGGCAGAGGCCTTGGTTAGGGCTCAAGCCGTGCCTACATGGAAGAAGTACAGTGCATGAAAAGAAGTCAGAAGAGAAATTATATATTATAGTACACAGTGTTGTCAACTGTTCTTCTTGACTTGAGAATTTCAGAACGTGGATGAATATTTAGTGGTCTTTTTAATGCACTAACTGCTTTTCAGTGTTACTCATCTATCTGAGCGGTTGCTGTAGCTACCGCATAACCTTGAGAATTGGTAGAGAGGGAATTGTGTATTCTGTTGTGTTCTCTGGTCCGTATGAAATATTTAATGAGCATCTGTATGCTCTAAAGTAGGTGTTAGCTGGAAAGATCGCCACAAAAATTTATTTCTAATACCAAATAGAGATTATTAACCTTAAATTTCAGGATTTATCTTGTTTAAATGCATTAATATACCCTCAGATACCTTGTCATTCAAACGTATATTTAACTCTTACTTGAATCCTGGGGATTCTATTGGAAGTTACGTCATGCATGAGGAGGTAGTCCATAAAATAAACCTCATTAGCATTTCAGAAGTGAAGATTTAAGGTCATTTATTTACATAGGTGCTGGCTGTTGTAAACCGTACATGACACCAGGGGAAGTTTATGGAGCCAGTTTACTGGAAAAGCAACAAGGTCAGAGCTGCTCTAGCTCATGTTTGGAATGAGTCAGGTTTGACATTTCAAGTTCAAAAAGAGCTCAGAATTTAGAACCAAGTTAAGAATACACTGGATGGATGATTTTGGGGAAGGACGAATGAGATTTCTAAATTGTCATGCAGTGCTAAAACTAGGAACAGCTTGCCTGGATTCAGAAAAATGACTAATGCAGAAAAAACCTGAACTTAGTTTGATGGAAGGAATCAGCATAGGGAATGTGTGCTAAATGCTGTAAGTATCCTGTGCAGAAAGCAAGGAAAGGGAGAGATGCGGGGTAGCTGGCAAGGTATTGCTAGTACAAAACCATGAAAATCAATTGGCTAATAAATTAATCAGGAGCTGAGAGATGAAACAAGAAGAAATATTAATTTTAGATCTTGCTCTCCCAAACTCTGTTCCTGGCTGTCGAATGGGTTGTCACATCGCAGACAGGATCCGATTGCCATGGAGATGGGTTATGAGAACTTTTCCTGTAATTTAGGTTTTGCCTGGTTAATACTTCTTTTTTATGCTTCCATAAAACTAAAGTTATCTAAATGCCATTTATGAAGTGTATATTCATATTAAATATCTTTATGTAGGGTGATTTTTGTATTCTTCCTATTACACTTTGTATTGTGAACCAGGACTAAGGGCTTTCCCTGTGATGAGAAACTGTAGTAGATCAAGGACCTGGCCACCGCCTGTGAGAACTTAGGCCAGTGCCTGTAGGGTGATCATTTGTGTCTTGCTCCTCCTTGTAACAGTTGTGTACCTTGCATTTTTATATAAGGACTGGGGAAATTATTTGTATATATGTTCTTCCGAATACTGAAGAGCCTGCACTCGGTATTGTTAGTCTTCAGGTCAAAATTGTTCTTTTCCTTATACTTTACATGCTGTAATTATATGTCAAATGGTTTTCTCAGCCTTCGGGAAGGATGACCTCTGTTTTTAACAGCTGTTAAAATACCTGTGAGCTAAGAATTTTAATATTTCATTCTCCAGAATATCTGTATAGTGATTTAAAGTACTATGACCCTGTTAGGCAGAATAAGGCAAAAGATATTTCCAGTATCCTCATTTTTTCATTGCAAATTATATTTCTATACCTGAACTCTCTCAAAAAGTGTATGTTGTCAGAGCTTTCAGATTCTCCATCGCAATTCTTCACTGCTAGTTTTGGAATATTCCCAAAACTTTTTGCCCTGAGACTGAAGAAGCACACAGGTAATTCGGTTACCTTGTGCCGGTGGGTGACAGGTTGCAACTGGCAAGTGGAAGAGGTAACGGCGGTCCCTGTGCCAGAGGGAATACAGAAGTTGTTCCTTCCTGGAAGACACTAGGCATGCACGTCATGGTAAAGAGCAAGAGGGAGATCGCTCTGTCCTCCTTCTACCCTGTAGAGCCGATTATTGCCGGTGATCCTGGAAGGGGAGGGAATTGCACTGGGAAACAAAACACCTCCTGCGACTGAGATGGAAAAAGATTTTCCTTCCATTTCTCTAACATCAATAGGCTGATTGTTGAGATGAGCAGTGCTTATGCTGAAGGATGGGGGATAGAGAGTAGCTTTAGCCGAGCTGCCAGTACAGAAAAATACAGACCCTGTATTTATTGCCAAATTCCAGAAGAATTTTGTCAAAGTAAAGCTACAGAAGCATAGAGATTACTACCTGTTGTACTCAATGTTGTATCCCACTCTGTTTCTTTCTGAGGGTAGAGCACTAGGCCTAGTATGGCAAAAGCTTCATCTTTAGCTGAGTTCTGCATCGTTCTGACCTTGTACCCACTCTTAAGAGTATTTTCGTTCAGCTAAGAACTTGAACACTGCTCCCTGCTGTTCTCGGAGCAGAGGGTTTTCTTCATCCAGGTCACCATCAAAGACGGGAAATCTTAGCAAGGAAAAATTTGTTGCCAGCAGCAAGGACCTAGATGCAGCTGATGATCCTCACTTCCAGCAACTTGTCTTCTCCTTTCCTATAACTGAATGAGCAGTTCTCCCATTTGCGGACCCCAGCTTCCCTGCCATCCAAAAAGAGGAATCTGTGCTCCTAGATGGGCAGATTCAGAGACTCTATTCAGAGCTGGAGAGTTGTGCTTGCTGGCACACTTTCTCTTTGTGTTCTTGCAGAAGGTTGAGCACTGTATATCACAGACACTTCCCTTGCAATGGATTCTGCTTTTTCCTGGAGTTTGGAAATCGGCAATAATTTTACTAAAATTTACTGAGTTTGGCAAAAAACCCAACAGTTAAACGCAGAACCTTACTGTGTTCAGATTCCCTAGTCCTTGATGCTTCATTATTCCAGAGGAAAAAAGGGAGTTACTGTGACTCACAGTAAAAAGCTTAGTGTTTCAGTTCTCACCTTTTATGAATCATATTAAAACTGTTGGGTTTGTGTTGGGGTTTTTTTGTGTTGGTTTTGGTTTGTTTGGTTTTTTTTGTTTTTTTTTTTGAGAGCTGTAGGAGTCATTGGGCTGAATTGTCCTTGTCATTGTTGTAATTTTGATGACCTTAAATTCAAGGTTGAGTTGCATTTTATACGTATACTGATGAAGGAATTGTACTTCAGTATGCTGAAATTTTTTTGCATCGAAATAGAGAGAGGCTACTTGTTAGTTCAGGTATTGAAATTTCTGTTTTGTGTAAAAATTCCACTAGTTTTTCTGTGACAAACTGAATTTTGTAAAAACACACTTGCTACTACAGTGATATTTGTGCCACATAACTTAGAAGCAGCACCTTCCTCCTCCGTGTGTCACAGTTTAGCCCAGAGTCATTTGTATAGAGCTACAAATAACTAAGGTCATTAATTGCATTCTTCCTGTTGGCAAAAAACTGTGCTTATGAGCCATCATCCATACGTGGTTTTTTTTTGTAACCAGTGCTGTGTGTAGAACTGTTCAGACCTATTGTGATATATGGAAAGGTTTATAATTTCCTGTTAGGTCAAATGTTTAGAAAAACCTAGGCAATGAATCAGGTTTGATGGCATTATTTCTTTTATTTGTGTAGTATTAAGACTTCAGTTTGCTGGTCTTCATTCATGTTCATCAGTGTGATGTACCTATCAATAAGCTTTACTGCTTTTCATATAGAAGAGTGGAAAAGCCTTGCCTTTAAGCCTCATGGTGAATCCAAGTTGGAATACAGTGGTCAGTATTTGACCCTTCTCCTTTTGACCATACTGGTGTTGTCATACGTTTAGATAGATAGATGCTTAAGGCTTGGCTTTGGCTATTAAGTCTCAGTACCATAATTGTCATGAGTAAATTAAAGGTTAATTTACTCCTGACAGGTACATGTCAATACAGTTAAGTAAACATCTTAAAGGGGATAATTTACATTCAAAATCTATATTTCCCTTATTTTAATGTGGTTTTTTGTTATATTTTGTTATTTTTCAGCAACCGTAATGTGAAAGAGTGTATGGATGTGAGAACTTCATTCATGTTGGTGTAGTGAATGGGAAACAGGCTATGCTTAATGTTAAAATATCAGTGGTGACACTTTGCTCAAGCATGAGGACCAAAGCTAAAGCCAAACTTATTAAACTTAGCTGGCAAAATATGAATCAAACTCTGTTAAGTACCTCCCGGCAAACCAGTTCTCTGGTGTGAACAGGAGCTCTGTTGTGAGGCGCTGTGGGATTTTGTCTGGTTTGGTTTTTTTTCCCTCATCCCTGGAAGATGTTCAGCATCTTCCAGGATTAGGCCTTTATTTTGGTCCACTTCTTGTGTATTATGCGATCTGTTGTTCTTGAACGAACAGATTTCCTTCTCTTTCCTCTCATTCTGAAAACTAGGTTATGCTATGTCAATTCCAAGTCCTGATTATGGAAGTTTAGTCTCTTTTAATGCCAATAAAGTAGCAAACAATAAGGCATATTTGCCTTATAAGAAGATTAACATAGATAACTTGGTTTGCTTTTGTTGTCTGTTGTGCTGATTTGCTTCTTTCCTTAAGATGAGATAGGCGTCCCTGTGACACTGGAATATTTTACTTACTGTAATCTGATGTGCCATTTCTCTCCCCTTTTTTCTCCTTCTCTAAGATTATCGTTGGAGAAACCGCAGTGTTTTGTCTACAATTAGCTACAAAGGATTTTGAAAACCAAGAAAAAACACTATTAACCGGAGACTGTTGTTATATAAATCCACTGGTGCGCAGGACCATCAGATTCCTTGGTATGAGCAAAATTAATGCTTTCATTTTCTGAATGGTGAGAGTGATCAATTGTGTCTTAGTTTTGACCTGGGGAAAATGTTCAGATAACCATATGTACACATTGCATGTGTAGTCTTAACTCAGATAAAGTGAGTTCCTTCCTTTTAGGTAGCAAATGCAGCTTCTTGGAAGTCTGGATTAAAAAAAAAAAACCCGTTGCAGAAAGAGCCATAAAAATAAAAAAAAATTGGGACCACAAGGGGGAAAAGTCACCATCAGACCTGGAGCAGAGTGAAGTGAAGAAAGGAGCTATCCTTGTGCCACATCTGTAGTTCATCATTCTCATTTTGGTTATGCCCATACATAGCAGCCAAAGTTGAAGACATTGGGATATAAACTTGTGTTTGAAGACAAGACCGGTTTAGGTATTTCCTTAGCCTGGAGACTGTGTTATCATTTCTAGTAGAAAACTACGAAATCCACGCTCCACTGAAGTCAGCTCTAACTCCCCAGACTTTAGTAGATAGGAGATGTCATCCTTCTACTTCGTTCATTCTAAATGCGTTTGGAGGGAGAAGCACTACCACTCAAAACATCTATTGAATATTCCCAGATGCTGCTTTTTAATACGTGCAGAGATGCCGTAGCAGGGCTCAGGTCAGTCGGTTGCTTCTCACTCAAGGTTGTATCTAAGGGAAACAGCTGGAGGAACAAAGCCTTGGGGCAGCTAATCCTCCTGCCCCTGCCGCAGGAAAAGGGGGGGCACGTGCAGCTTTGTCGTATTTGCAGTGTTTGTCTGACAGCCGTGCCTGCCTTTTGAGCATGCAATTGCTCACTGCAACGCTGCAGGGATAAAAGTCACTAGGAATGGTACTGTCTTGCATAGGTACAGAGAAGGTGGGACGTGGGCTCCTCCTGCTCCAGCTGCCCTGTCTGTAATCAGTGCCACTGTTTCCTTCCCACTTGGTGGGCCCTCCTTGCTCACAGAAGCAAAAAATTAAAAAAAATTTAAAAATTGGGAGACAAGGAAGAGGTGACCAATGGCTGCTGCACTGCTCTACCAGATGAGGCATCCCTACCCATGATGCTCACACAAAGTGATGTGGCCACCTCGGGGCTTGCTGAAGGGACCCTTTTGTGCAGTGACTCGGCTAGGCACAATCCACTGCTCACCAGTGTCTACCAGATCAGGGCAAATTAATGTTAGTGTGACATTGCTGACCGGCCAGGATCCCAGAAATCATCCTCAGTCCTCTAGGTTTGCCAGGCTAAAACCTGACCTTTACAAATGCACGATTCTGTGGGATCTTGTCTGCTGTGGTGTACATCCATTAAAGTCCTCGTGGTGCACCATGAAGTTTGGAATTGCCAGAACTCATGCTATATTCACAGTGAATTGAAGTACGGGAAAAGTAAGGTGGTCTGCCTGTAGAAATATGGGAGGAAAACTGTAGCTCAAGTGGAATCTGCACATGCATCTGCTGGCTTTGCCTCTCAATCAGGGTGCTGTGTTTGCATTTCCTTCCAGAGCTCATGTTCCGCTTCCAGAAGGATAGAAAGCGACCTCAGAATAGTAGAAATTTGTTTTCTTTTAAGTCATCAGATACATGCATTTCCATTCTAATGAATGAGTACATATGCTTAATGTCTTTCTGATATGTCTGATAAAAAACCTCTTTAGCATAAGTAGCTCCTCAAATAAATAGATCTTTAGTTTGCTGTGTTGATATTGCGATTAATATGCCATGCATAGAGATGTACCGAGTAGCGGGCAGATGAAGACAACTCGTGCATGGCAGTGTTGAGTTACTCCGTTCTTCAGCTTCTTTACAGCTGCAAGGGAAAAGAAAATGTCCAGTATGTCTTACAGCTTTTCAAGTTACTTTCCTGTCAGGGCCAAGGAAGTCACCTTAGTTCTCAAAGCAGAGCGAAGAACTTGCTTCTGTCACTTGTTTAGCGTACATGGGCAAAAGTTAGGTACCAGCATAGCTAGTGACCACAGATAGTGGAGAGTCATGGCTAGGGAGCCTAGGAAAGCGGGCTGCTTGCACAAGAGGGGAGCGTGCCTCTCCAAAGGATGGAGAGAGATCGGGGTGTGTATGTCTTGCAGTGTTACTGCTGCACTTGTGTAGGAAAGTGCCATCTCCATTGTGAGCCAGGATCTTCAGGGTGCAACACACTTGAGGGTTTTTCATGTTCTTAAATGGAAGGAGCTGGCAGATTACTATCAATATAAATACTATAATATGTTGTCCTGGAGTGAAATTGTCAGGAAACTTAACTCTTTCTTTTCCTCTTTAGGAATTTACGCATTTGGACTGTTTGCTACGGACATCTTTGTAAATGCTGGACAAGTAGTAACAGGGAATCTTGCACCACATTTTCTTGCACTTTGTAAACCCAACTATACAGCGCTTGGATGTAAACAGTATACACAGTTCATCAGTAGTGTACATGCCTGTACTGGAAATCCAGACCTTATCATGAAAGCCAGAAAGACATTCCCATCCAAAGAAGCAGCACTAAGCGTATATGCAGCTATGTATCTGGCTGTAAGTATATTGTACTATTTAATGTCGCTATATTTGTGAGAGCAAATGGCTGACACTGTGAGGGGAGGAGGGAGGAATGGGGAGAAGGTAAGACAACTATTGGCGGATTTTATGTGTAAACTTTCTATGACTTACTGCGAGGCCTTTGAGAATTTGATTCATTGGGCTTAATTCTGGCAGTTACAGTTGTGGTTGTTCTATGAACCTGGAAAGCTAAGGCAGTGCTGAAAGATGGCAAGTTGTCCCAAAAGGGATTTAGAATAGCAAGGTTCTTGGTTTACTTTTTCTCCATTTCCAGAGCATGTAGGAGGCGGCTTTGTTGGGTGGTAAAGAATAAGAGTAGGAATTGCCCATGACTGGTAGTTCTGTTTTAACCCAGTACGCGTTAGCAGAATTGCACACAGCTGCATTTGATGGGGTGAAGTAGAAGAGTGGGCATATGTGTCTGATCTCTGCAGGTTTCTCAAGATCTATGCATGTCTTTAGGTACCAGAATTGGTATTTATAGGTACCTCAGTGCTAATGAAAAAGTCAGTTGGGCTCTTACTCTGCAGTGAAGTGGGCTACAAGACAATCCAACCCTTCTTCCCTCTCTCCACTCTGATACAGGGAGTGATAAGCATGGCTGAGATAAAAACTGTGTGCACTGCCTGGCATCAGAGCTGTTCTAGAAGCTGTTGAGAGGTGTGGGGAGGCAGGCGAGAGGGAAGTTGCCTAATGAATCTTCTCAAGTAACTCTGCGCAGTGGAGTGCACGTTGTTCTAGCCTTCAGCAGAAGCACGTCTTGTTCTTAGTAAAGTCGTCCCCGGCATATGCCTGTGGGAGTCTCTGGACGTGTGCTGGTAATCACAGTTCTTCATAGCCCTGGGCTGCCCTCCTCGTGTCAGTGGGGAACTAGGCAAGTGTGTGTGTACCTCTGTGGTCATTGCAGGAGTCATCCCTTCACTTCCCTCAGCATTTGAACAGCGGCCTACTTGTATGTGTGCGCGCGCATATATATGCATACATGTGTGCCTGCGTGTATTGCTTTTGAGCATATGTTTAATGAGCTGACTTAATTCCTGATTGATCTGGAAACTGATACTGCTGTGGCAAAGGTCACAACCCCATTCACAGGCAGTGTGCCAACTCCTTAAGTCTGAATATGGTTTTAGAACTGGTTGCTTAAAATCTGGAGCGCTGACGGTATCATTTACCAAAAGTTCCGTGTGAGCAGTGTCTAAGAGCTGTGGATCATGAGCTGGTGCAGGCGAGTGTTATCCGCAAATAAGAGATGAGCAATAAAATTCTCTTAGAACTTGAGGCAAGTGTAAGACTCCTAATAGTATTGTCTTTATTTGGGGAGATATCTAAGGCTTTGCTTCACTGAAATATACCTCTAATTTTGGCACAAGCTATTTTAGAAAATATTCAGCATTCTTCATTTTAATTGCTCCTATTTTTCTCATCCATCTGTAAAGTTGGATTTCCACTGTTGCCATGAGTCACAGTAACTAAAGGAAACCAACTGTTCAGCTACTGCAAAGCAGGAAGGAAAATAGTATTAATACATTTTAAAACCAAAGTAGACATTACTAAGTTCCAGTACCTAGTATCAATGGCTTTTGAGACGAGCAAGAGTGCTTTATGCCAACTTTGTTGTCTATGGTCAATATAGAGTTAGCAACGTCAAAAGTTAAATCTGCTGTGATCTGTTTCATGACTTTATAATCTTTCAGTAGCTGCAGCATTGAATATATCCTGTGTCATTACTGTGTCACTGGATGGTGTGTGACACTGCCATCATTTAACTGAAGCACTACAAACTGCTCCCAGGACTTCTGAGCTGTTACAGGCTGCCTAATGAAGCGAATTGCTGTATCAGCCGGGTAGTAGCCTGCAAATATAGGTCCTTGATGAGTATTGACAGTCGTGTCCTTCCCCCCTCCCCCCCTTTTTTTTTAATCCTGTTGCATGTTTGCAGCTAAAAATGCTGTTTATTACACACCAGGGCAAGAAATGCAATGTTCCAGTGTTTGAGGTCATGTCCTTACACTGTCATGGTGTTTATCAGAATATTTGGCCTTGAATGACAACTTTTCTCATCACTATTCACTGGAGTAAAAGATTTAAACAGTAGCCTAGTCTTTGTATGGGCTGTGGTACAATGAGTATTGAGAGCATGGACATAAAGACCTCCATATATTACTCAGTGTTTCATGAGCATATAATCTCTGACACAAGATGTGCTTTCTTTTTTGGTTAGCAGAAATGTTTGGGAGAGAGGGAGGGATTGTTACTGAATCCTCCCTGGACATTTCACCCAGCAATGCACAAAACGAAACCAGCTTAAAAGACATAAACAGGCAACAAGCTGCTCCAAAGTCCTTGCTCTCTGAGGGAGCGAAGTAAACAACATCAGACTTGGGTGATTTCACTGATCAACTCATTTAAAAACACAGCTTGTACTTTATCTAATCATTCCCCTGTCTCTTTCCATGGCCTTATCACCTAGCATCTGTGCATATTGTCTTGTTAACAATAGCTTATTTTTTCATCTAAGTTCTTGAGTCTTCCTTGCTTCTCCCTCCCTTTTTTTTGAGAGTGGGTGGCTGCCATGGTAACCCTGAATCCCTCTTCTGCCAAAAGTACAGTCTTTCTCAAACAATTGTATTGCTAATATTTACACCTCTCGGTAATGTTTGCCTCCATTACTTTCTCTCAGTTCCTATCATGAAGGACTTAGCAATGGAATTGTTGCACGGTAGGTATGGTTAGGCATTTTCTCTCCCTTGCTCCAAAGATACGTTACCTGTCTTCTTCAGACTTTTAGGTTTATTTTTCCCAGTGTACCAGTCTTCAGAATGAGCTACCAGAAATCTATTCCAAAATTTCTAACCAAGCTGGCTGCTATCTGGATTTCTCTTTAGGTATATGTTTGTTTGTTTTTGCTTGATTTGGGTTAATAAGCATTTCTTATCAGCATTGCAATTCACCGTTTGTCAACTGGAACAACAACTGCACTTCTATGACACAGAGTGTAATTGTGTAAGCCACATTTTGACAATACATAAGCTGACACAGCCTGGAGAATTAGAAGTATGTTTTGAAGCAGCCAAGGATGCACATACTTGGATTTTTTCCACAGCTGAGACACAGAAATGAGAAGTCATGAGTCTTTTGGTAGGATTTTGAAGTGATATATGAAGATTTAGTCAGTCTATTCCCATGGATTTTTTTGTATCAGACTTATGACTAACAGTTGTCCTTTGGTGCTGCAGGCCTAAGAGGTTGGTCATTGCTAGTTGTACTTTTAAAAAACCTTTTATTCATTCTATAAAATATTGCTTTTTCATTGTTTTATTTGTATTGCATTGGACCCCAGCAGTTGGCAGCCAACCTGTCTGTAGGGTAGTGTTTGAACTTCATGTTGCTGCATACATTTCAGACTTGGCTTTGGATTTGTAATGATAGAGGAGCAGGTTTAATGTCTTGGTAAGTGGCACAGCCCTTAGGTCTGTGGGCTGCTTTTGTTGCTTTGTACTGTGAACCCCTGGCCTCAGCTACAGCCTCAGGCTGGTCTAGCAGGTAAGGAGGACAAATTTTGGTTGTGGGGTTTTTTTTTTTTTCCCCTCTGCAGAGCTTTTGGGCCCATGATCATCTTTTCTGCAAGGTTCTTGCTCCTGGCATCCTGCTGTATTGTCTTTGCTGTTTAGTGTGTTTATAGGTCACTGAAAAAAGACAGCAAGGCAGTCTGGGTCACAGTGCTGGCAACACAGTGACATTCTGCTCAACGTCACGCCTTGATCCAGTCTTTAGGTGTAGGTCTCCTTTTTCTTGAAGTGCCTGTTTGGCTCCAGCTCAGTGGGCTGCTGGCAGAGGCATGGCAGGCCTCTCTCTGATAGGGCTTAGGAAGTGTTCAGGAAGAAAAGGAGTAGCAGAACCGCCTTATTGAGTTGGCTTGGCTGTTCATTTTTTGTTCGGAAATTGCAGAATTAAAGGATTCTTTTGGCTGCTTTTCAGGGGCAGGGGTAGGAAAGCGGAATTTCTCGTTAGTATCTGGTGCAGCAAGCAAAAGTTTCCCTTGGTACTGATTGTACAGCATATACCACGGGCTTCATATATCAGACATGTTAGTTACTTTCAGGCTGGATAGTGATATAACATTACAACTTGATCCAGTGATTTATCTAAAAGATCTCTAGGTATTTCCTGCCAGTCGGTTCTTCATTACAATCTGATTGCTCAAGATAACTTCTGTAGGCTGAATCGGCTTGCTTTAATACTTGGGTCTATCTTACAGTCCTAGTACACCGAAGGATATCTCTTTCCTTCTCCAGGTTTAGAGTTTACAGCTGTGGGGAGCTCATAGTCAGAAACTTTATAGTAAGGCCCAGCATTGCCACAGCTTTCTCTTCCTTTTGCCAACCCTGACCCCTGTCTTTGAAAGCCAATTTTTGTCTAGGGTCACCAATAATTACTGAAAAACTTGTGGAGAAAGCTGAAGGAGGCTTCAAAAGCACTAAAAAAAAATCTTCAGTGAGAAGTTGCAGAAAGGCCCTTCTCATATTTGAGAATATGTCTCTGGTTTGGTCTAGAAATTATTTGGTCCAATAATTATTAATCAAGGAAGCTGAAGAGCTTTTAGATTGTCAAAATAGGATTCTGACTAAACATTGAACCTAGTTACAGACTACTGTCCACTATAGCCCACTACTTTTTCAGTTTTTTGTTCTCTGAGTATCTCTTGTTGTAGGTACGATGAATATTCAAAGTTGTGTGTTCCTCAGATGGAACATCTATAACATTACATATGTTAATTACATGAATAGGTCAAGATACTTTATTGATAGCACATTATAAAAGCAAAACAGAACAGGAGATAATTTATCTTTGGAGCACTGCCTGGGATAGATGCCTGTACAGTGATTCCTTTCTCTTTCTGCTTGTTGCTTCATGACTCATTATTCTCTGCCCACTAATGGACTGGTCTGTCTCTTTTTCCGTCCCCCAGACCGTCTGCTTCAGGGAGGACTGAAACAGCAAGCACAGAGGGGATCTTCCTACTTGTATCCCTAGGCTGATGAAATCAGCTAGGAAAATTAACATCCCTCCTGGCTGGTGCACCCAGCCTGATGACTACCTCCACTCTAACTGAAAGGGGACTCTGGGACCTGTTCCGTGTGTGTTTGTGTGCATAGATGTTTGTGTGGGTGAGCTTAAAGATAGCTGAAACATGACTGGGAAGAGCTTGCAGCATAGCCCAGGAGGCCAGTTTGTCCTGCACTTGACATAAAATTCCTGTTCTTCTTTTACGTGTTTTGGAACGATTTTGTTCGCACTAGATTTGGGACGTACTCCCCATGAGTCAGACTCGCAACATGACACTTTTGAAAGCTTTACCAGTACAAGCCAGGTGCCACCTCTTTGAGGATTCCTTACGTTATGACCTGAGGCAGTCGTTTCAGAAACCTCACAGGTAGCTTTGTCTTCGGTGGTGATGGTAATGATTCTGACTCCTTCAAGTACCTATTTTCAAACCCACTTCAATTAAAGTTTTCCTTTCAATTTGTGAGGTTCTCTGAAGACTTCACTTCCAGCATTTTGAAGACTGCAGGTCAAATATTTGTGTTTTTCCTGAAATTCTATTAAATATTGGTACATAGAATGATTAGATAACTAACATCCACCCCCCTATGTGACTCTCTGCCAGTGTCTACTTGCTAGTGTCACCTTTATATCTTTTCATACTAAGATCTTTTTTTTTCAGGAAAAAAGGAAAAGCAATAGCAGAAGTTCTTCAAGAGAAGATTCATGGCTGATCTGATGTTGCAGGAGAATGTGCAGCCTGCAAAATTAATTCTAATTACTGTATCAGTCCTTGACCTTATATACAAAATCTCCACTGTTGGTCTTACTGTTGACTACTGTAAAAGATTTCTTTAATTAGGGTCACTCTCTCCTAATTTCTGTTCTTAAGTGGAACTGAGATGGACTTGTTCAGTAAACATCTTTAGCCATGTAAAAATTTATATTGTTGTTCATGCTCACTAATGTGTTATGTTACTGAGCTATTTTCCTTTGTTGATATTGCATTTAATATTTATGAAAAGTAGGAGAAGAAGAATCCTGTCATCTTTTCAAGATGTTTACTCTTTGTCAATTACTGACTGTGCTGGTTCACAGCTTTCCTTCCAGAATCAAGAAGAAAACAACTGCTTAATTATATTTTATTCTTGGTGCAAGTGAGTTGACTGTGTTACTGTATTGTTCTAGAGCTGCATGAGGTCAAGTTTAAAAATGGACATCTATGAATCCTGCCTTGGAAGAGTTTATATTTGCTACGTAGATTGTACAGACTTCTTGCTATGCTGTTTCAGGAAAAGTTTATCCTGTTTCTATTGATTCTTTAGTAATCATAGCATCATAGAGTACCACATTGGAAGGGACCTCAGGGATCATCTGGTCAACCTTTCTTGGCAAAAGCACAGTTTAGACAAGACCAGCACCCTGTCCAGCTGAATCTTAAGTGTCCAGTTTTGGAGAATCCACCACATCCCTGGGGAGATTATTCCAATAGCTGAATGTTCTCATTTTGAAAGATTTTCCTCATGTCCAATTGGAAATTTGACCTGCAGAAGCGTAAGGAGCTAAGATAAAAGGATAGTGAGCAAAGTGAGAAATGCTGTTTCTGAAATGGTCCAGAAAGAAGATAAGAGAAATGTGTTTTGGAGATAAGCCCCAAAACTCTTGTTTTCAAACCTTTGCTCTCTCTGCATTAGTTGAAAGCTTGCTACTAGTTTGCTAGTAAGGAACACCGAAGATGTGCGCGTTGCAGTACTCTGCTGTGGTGGTAAGCTTAAGCTTTGGTTCGTCCTCTAAGCCATGGATTTCTAGTGTTCTTTTTCTCAGTGAACAGAATTACTGTCAGATGTTGCTCTTCTCAGACAAGCTTTGGCCACTGCTTCCCTCATGTGATTTATCATAATTGTAACCATGTTTCCTAAATTTCTTGACTGAATTATTGCAGCACTTCACAACTGATTACCCAGTAAATTCAGCTGAAGTTTCAGACAGTACAAAAAACCAAAGGACTGCCTATTTGTTGGCCAAAAATATGCTGCTTCTTCTATGCAGATTCATCTGTTTCCCTTTGCAGTTCAAAGTGATGGCATTACACACTTGGAGTCTCTAGTGAAGCTCCGTAGAAAATGTTTGAATTCTTCAATCTAAAAACTTCAGCTCTGTCTAAATCTGAAGCTTTTAGGGATTTCAGTGGCTTAATTGCAGAAACATCTTCTGCACAAAGTAAATTCTTTTTTCTCAAAAAAATCTTACTTGAAGTAGTAATTTTTCAGGGGAGAACTTCAAGCAGCCTTCATGCTAAGATTCAAGAGAATGGAAATGCAAATATTTAGTATTCATTTCTTCCATCGACCCATCAGAGCTTGGAAAGCACTGGCTTAAGCCTAGTAGTCACTATATGCACCCTTGGGGCAGAAGAGCTGCTCTGTCATCAGGCAGTGCTTGTCGTTCAGTAGTTTTGCACAGGGAGAGTTACACTGCACGTGGGACAGGTTGATTTCTCAGAGTACGATGCATAAAAATTTCAGCATTTAGGTTGCTTTGTGTCTGGGGGCCAGATTGGTACTAAACACCCTCAATCACCATCTGTAAGTATTGGTGTATTGGTTCAGCACTGGTTGAAACTATTACACATTATTTTTAAAAGTAGATGCTGGCATTCGGTTAGATTTTCACTGCTTTTTGACCAAAAAAAAAAAGGGAAGAAATTCTTTACTGAAGGAGTGGTTAGGCACTGGAACGGGCTGCCCAGGAAGGTGGTGGAGTCACCATCCCTGGTGGAGGTGTTCAAAAAATGGGTAGATATGGCACTTCGGGACATGGTCTTGGGGTCAGGGAGATGTTGGGACGAAGGTTGGACTTGATGATCCTAGAGGTCTTTTCCAATCGAAATGATCCTGTGATTCTGTGACAAATTGTTAGTTAATGTCATGGAGAAGCTGTGTATGAGGAAGAAAGGCATTTGCTAATAAAATCAAGGCCTTGATATATCCCCCTTTCAGGGTAGATATTTTTCTATTATTGTCAACACAGCACAGTAAAAAATCAGTCTGCCTCTCTGTGTAAGTAAATACATAGATTGGGAGTCATAGGATAGAATTGTCTGATTGTCCTGTCCTTTTGGGGGCTTTTCACATTCACATAAAATGTAATTTTGATGTATGGTCTAATTCTTTTTCTATATCCCTAGCAAGAGGGTGCAATGACTTCATCTGGTGTTCTACTTTCTTGTTTCTTCACCAAAAAGAAAAAAAAAAAATTACACATAATCAGTCAAATAAAATGTTGAGATTTTATTAGCCAATTAGTGGGAGATGTCTATCAGTCTTACACTTCCTTCCTTTCTAATTTTCAGATGTATATCACCAACACAGTAAAAGCCAGAGGAACGAGGCTTGCAAAACCTGTTCTGTGTTTGGGGTTAATGTGCTTGGCTTTCCTTACTGGAATCAACAGAGTAGCAGAGTATCGAAATCACTGGTCAGATGTAATAGCAGGATTTATAATCGGAATATCTATAGCAGTATTTTTGGTAAGTGTATGTTTGTCACTTCTGTTTGGAAAAGATCAATGTATAACTTTATATCTCTTGAAAAAAATATTGACAGCCTTGACTTTTGAGACAACTGAATGACAAAAGAGGTGTTTCTAATTTTTGTTTTTAATTCATTATCAGTGTACCCAGTTATATTTACAGATGCTTAGAAACATGGAGTCAAAAAAGAACTGATCAAATGAGCTCTTTTGACTTCCTTATAAACCAGATTGTAGCATTTCAACCAGTAATTTTTGCATCAAGCCCCTCTTTAAGCGAGTGTATATCCTTCAGAATAATATCTACACTATAGTGATGCCTACACTGATCAGAGGATAAGTCACATTTCTCTTCTGGTTTTAAAGTAACCTTATTGATTTTATTTCATGCTAATTCAGGTTTACATTGAATTTTTTTGTTATTCTGTATAAAAACAACAACAACCACCACCTTGTTTAGCCTTTTCCTTTTCTGGAACTGTATTCCCAAATCAGATTGTTAGTCACAGTTCACAGTGAGTAATGTCTGTGTCAGAAAGCTGCAACTAATGTATTAATCACCTTCACTCATAACTCCACTGCAAGACTGTGGCATAGAATAGTCGCTGCTGTTTACTGCCTGGAAGTTTGTCTGCCCAGCAGCTTCTAACAGTACTAAATCCATCTCTGAATTTTTCCCCATGAAAACACTTTTGATCTTGATTCTCAGATCTCAAGGTCTTGATCTCAAGATCTTGGATCTGAAGTCATAAAAGAGAACAGAATAGAAATCGGCCCCATTATTTTTTCTTATATTTTGTGGTGTATATTGCATAAACTGCTTTGAGCAGTGCGACATCAAATTTAGTTGTTTTGAAGAAAATACAATGGGCAAACATTGCTGCTTGGCAGAGTATCTGAATTAGCAGAAAGACTAACAGACTAGTAGCTCTCACTTTCCGTAATCCCTGTGTGAGTCACCACTGCCCTGAACAGATTTAGAGTTTGGTTCAAACTTGAGGATGGTCCTTGCCTGCTTGTTCTCTCTTTCTCACTCTCCATCTGAGAAAGTCTTGGCTTGTCAAAACATAGATGGTACTGGCCCTTCATAGGAATTTAAGGTTATTGCCGTATTCTGCGGCATGTGCTCTGGACATGTGTTAATGACGTTGCTAATAGTTGGTATTCTATTATTCAGCTCCAGTAATGGATTTGCTTTTTAGGTAAGAGGGTTTTTTCGTTGTCGGATGGTGCATTTAACAAATCGGTTGAAAATCTTTTGTCTTGAAATATTAATTAAGGATTTTCTGTAAGACATGAACTTCGCATTTCTGTATTTCTACTGTAAGTTGTGACTAAAGCTGGTGTCAGTTCTGCCTAATTATGGATGTCAGGATCAAAGCTCAAAAGAATGACTTGTTCCTTAAGTATTCTGTTTATCTTCTAACCCCTTCTAGGTTGTTTGTGTGGTAAATAACTTCAGAGGACGTCAGCCAGAACATGAACATTCTCATATGGATAATCTGGCCCAGATGCCCATGATCAGCATACCCCGAGTAGAAAGCCCTTTAGAAAAGGTAAATGTCTGACATTTTTAAAAGCAATTAAATGTAGCTTACCTGGAAGGATGATCCCAAACTATCTTAACAAGAGTGCCAAGTTAATCAGATTTAAAGTAAGGGGACAGGGCAGTGAAGGAGAAAGAAGAGGAGGATTGATTCAGAGACAGACTTTGGGAGACTCTTCATGTCTTCTTGCTATATATCAGTCCAACTGACTGCTGTAGCTACTGCAGTAGCCTGGAGTCAGGCTGAGTAGATCTGAGGCCCTCTTTCCTTGTGTTCCTCAAGTAAGATCGATTAATGCTTTGGCTGAGAGTCCGCAAAGCTTGAAGTGCTTAGAAAATTTAGACCCTGAGGCCAAGGGGTTATGCAGTTCAGGTGTGAATGGCACTTACCCCATTTCTTTGGGGTGTGTCCTCAGGCTAGAGTAAAACATGGGATGCAGTCCCTTCTGGACCAGCTGTGGGGGTTTTATCATCAGCCACATGCTAGCTCAAGGACAGGGCACCCACTTGGAAACACGTCTTGGAACATCTGTGCTAGCAGGGCAAACAACTGAGTGAACATAGAGAGTAAGGCGGGTCAGTAAGTGCAGAAAAGCCATGATCTCTTGCTAAAGCAAATGAGATTTTGGACTAGGACGTGCTAGTGATAGTCTCCTGTGTATGCCGAGACTTTGTGCATGAGTAAGTATTGCCA
This sequence comes from Coracias cyanogaster, assembly GCA_033124195.1. Classification (NCBI taxonomy): domain Eukaryota; kingdom Metazoa; phylum Chordata; class Aves; order Coraciiformes; family Coraciidae; genus Coracias; species Coracias cyanogaster. Next base: position 34,409 of record JAVSBS010010933.1, read on the forward strand.
TGTATTTAAAGTTTATTTTAGTTTCCTGTAATGAAAAAATTACAGGTTTTGAAGATGATGTTTTACTATGCAAGTGTTAGGTAATATTATGTCTGAACAATTTTATGAGCAAACAAGCACTGCAATAGATAGCATAACCAAATAAAGAAAACATTTTAGGCATTTTTACCAGGGGGAACTTTTGAACTACTAATGCAAAGTTTAAAAGCAATTCTACTTTTTCTAATGAGTTTATCTGTCATTATGTGTTAAAATCTCTTGTGTTACGCCCATGTTTGAAGACAGTGAACAGTTGTACACTGGGTAGGGCGCCAAAGGTATGTTTCTATGACATTCTTTTAAATCCAAATTAGTCCTGATATTTTTTCATTTTAAACATTAGAATAAATGTTTTTAATCACTTCCCAGTCTGTCTTAGTCACTTGGAAGTGGTGGAATTTGTCCTTTAGTAAGAATTGCTGCTAGCCCAGGGTTTGCTATTCCTTTCCTTGAAGGGAAAGATGATTTCTTTTCAGAATGATCTACATGCCGTTTTTAACAAAATGTGTCTAAGCTATTTCTGCTGATATCTTGTCATAAGGAGGTCAGAGTCTCATTTGCTTGAACAAGCATTTAGATGATGAATGTGTATCTTTAAAATAATCCATTCAGTAAACTTTCTGTAAAATGTCAAAACAAAGCAAGATGTCAGTTGGCCTAGGACATACCGCATTAATAAGAGCATGTCTTATTTACATGCTAGGCTCTCCTGCAATAGAAGCTATTTCTGCAGCTCAAAAGCTGTCACAGGCAATAAATGTATATTCTCTGGCTGTAGAGATTTTAAATTTTTTTCTAGGGATAAAGACTTCATGTTAACTTAGTGTTTCTACCGGATTTGACACCCTCTCACTCATGATGAATAATGTTCTTTTCCTGAGACTTGGCCTAGGCATGATGGAGATGTGGGAAAAGCTATGGGAGAGTGTGGAAGGGTGGTGAGAATGACCTCTGTCATTTGTGAGCTGCTCAGAACTCTATTATATGAACAAGCTTTTTTGCTTCTGAACCCATATTCCTGTGGCAGTAGAGGATAGCTATTTGCTGTCCTGGAACTTCTCTCTGGACAATTAAATTTGAGACCAGTTGCAGGGTGTTACACTTGGTGAGATTACAGTGTTTGGGTTCATCTTTGTCTACATTGCAAAGTCTTTCTCCTTTCCAACATCTGCTTTTATATATTTAGTCTAAAGTTTTAGATAGAAGCCAGACCTAGTGAAGTAAAAGATACTAAGAAATAATAAAAAAATACTGATGTGTCACTAAGGTCTAAACTGAGCCATCTCAATTTACCATTACTAAAAGAATTATTAACTTAGTCTTTGCATTTTAACTCCCTTCTTAGTTTAGACTCTTTATTGTCCTTTGGAGAGAGAGGGGTGCTAAATAATTTGCATGCTACTTGCCTTTGCCTACTTTAGCCATGTGCAAGTTACTTTTCACTACACATCAGCTAGGGCTGTTCCAGTTCCATATCCTGAATGCACATACATTTTCATGTGGCTTACTTTTAAATCTGTTTTCTTTATTCTCAATCTGCAAGTTCCTGTGCCAGTATTAAAAAAGACAGCTTACTGTCAGAAATTAGCTACCAAGAGTAGCACAAATCCTGACTGCCTGAAGTTGTCATGGGCTAAGGCAGTGCTAACATGAAGCAATGCAGCTCTGTGATTGGTATTAAAAATAATAACTACACTGCTATTTGGGAGTGAGCAATTCAAAGAGGCTGTCTTAAAGAATGACTTCATTAGAAACACTTACCAGATGGGACCACATTCATTGCGGTTTTGTTGTCAATTCACCCACGAATGACTAAGCACGTGGTGCATAATACAGACCTGGAAGCACCTTACTTTTGTGTTTCCAGATCTGCTACTTGCTATTCCAGTGCTCTTTCCTGCTGGAGAACAAATGCTCTTGGCGTGCTTGGCATACTCTCTGCGCTGCCACTGTCTGAGTTTTGGTGGAACTCAAGAACTACGTTTGAAGTGCACTTAAATAGAAATAAGTGTACTTGTGATATTGTGAACTGAGCTGCTGCCACTGGTTAATGACAAGGGTAGATCACTGTTTGCATGACACTTCTGTTTAATTGTGGTGCATGCAGATGATTAAGCTGTTCTGCACCGGTACCTGCTTCTCATGCACTCAAGCCATGGTTGCAGAGTGTCTCCTTGAAGAATCCTTGCCAGAGCTGGCTCAGCAATGCAGACTTACTGCTTTCACCTTAACTACATTCATCCTCAGAATTAATGAAAAGAATGAAAGCCAAAAACCCCTCATCACTCACCCATCTGCTCCTTTTTCTCTCCTGTCTCTGACCTTCTTCATCTCTTATAAGACAATTCATGTTTCAGTTAGCTGGCACTCTCGAGAGAGGAGGTTCTCTTCCTGCCACAGTCAAGGTTAGAGACGCCTGCTCTTTTGCAAGAGTTACTGGGAAATAGGGATATTCTGGGAGGTACCTAGAAGAGTTCGAAGTTCAGCTTCATCCACTGTAGTCGCAAACTACTTTTTCCTGTTTTCTGTTTCAGGGGAGACTGACATTATTACGTGCTAAAGTCACTTGAAATTGTCCAGGGTTTCCAGAGGGCTGGTAGACATCATGTAGTAGCTGCTGACTCTCCTAGCCTTTTTTTTCTTTTTTTTTTTTAAAGTAAGTATTTAGCTTTGAAAAACTCAAAAAGGGAACATGGAGCATTTTAGGACTAATTGAGGCAGCAGATAGAATGCTGAGATAAGAGGTTTTAGAAGGAAGTGATGGATTAGGAGAGGCACCATGGTTCATCTGCTGTGGAATGAGATGGTTTCTGTGTCTGATCATCAGTGCTTTCTGCAGCTCTTCAAAATTACTTATTTGCACAGTCAGTTCTTAGCAATGCTCTGTGTCCTGGTTTCGCTGGGACAGAATCACAGGCCTGCCATGGTCTGCAGGCCATGAGCAGTCTGGAGTCAGCCAGGACCCGAATTGGCTCACAGCTGTATCCCATCCCATAAACATCACGCTCAGTATAAAGGGGGAAGTTTGCAGAGGACACAGGGCCTTCTGCTTGGGTTCCTCCTGACCTTGCTTTTCTTCCTGCTCCTGAGGACTGCCTTCCCGTTATTGTGGCCACTGTACATTTGCTGGGCTGAGTATAACATGTTCACTTTACACTGGCATTGGGATTAGTTTGGCTGTTTCATTAAATCTGTTTTCATTTCACCCTGTGAGTCTCCTTTTCCCAGTCCCCCTTCTTGGCTGGGGAGGGGTCATGGGGTGATAGAGCAACTGCTGTAGTTTAGCCCTGGATATGGGCTAAACATAGACAGCAATCGAAGGTACCACTTAGATTTTTCTGCCATTTTTTTGATGGATAGGGCAAGGGGACTTTCAAGACTTCTCTGAAATGTTTTTATCTTGTTTTGAGTAGCCCCTTGATATTCCATCTCAAATGAAATGAATAAATAGCTTTATGCCTGTTACTCCCTGATGCAAAGCTCACGTTTGATATATGATAGCCATCTCTCCCATGTAGAGTATATTACAGTACTCAGCTTTGCTGAGCAGAAGCAAAGGGTACTGTGTTGCTGCTAAGCTTAAGGGCCTTGGTGCCTGTATTACTCATCTGCACCCCACTACCCTCTTCCCAACCTATATAAACTACTTAATGCATACAATTACTTGGAAAGAGAATACTGATGTCTATATGAGATTCTATGTTAATATACTTATATAGAATTAAAACAGAGGTTAGTGTAAGCCTGGAAACTCCTGATAATGAGGCCTTCAGCCAAAGGTGGGCTTGCAGGAAAAGCAGGCTTAGTCATTAGACCTGGGAAACTGCCTAAAGTCTGCTGCTGCTCACAGCTACACCTTGCACACACTTTACCACTTCAGACACATCATTTAAGCCATATTTTCCAAAAGTGCCCCACAATTTGGAATGCCTCATTAATGCTAGCCCAAGTATGGAGCACCTTCAGATGCCCCTCCATCAGCAGGACCTAGCAAGACTCTACATGTCCGCTTCTCAAGTCAGCTTGCAGGTAGGCATCTCATGGTTATAAGAGTGGCTTTCCGTTTTCAGCACTTCTCAGCTTCCACCTTTGTGAAACGGAGGGAATGCTGCAGGAGATGGACTGCTTACTGGAAGCCTCCAGGCCAGAAGAGCCTGTTCATGCTACAGGGCAGCAGGAAACTTTGGGCGACTTGGTACTTTGAAGATAACCTGGGTCTGAGGCTACTCACCTTGGCTGTGTGGCTAAGCCCTTGTGGTTTCCTGCAGCCGCCAGCCATCTCATGGTTTCTCTGGGGCAATGCTTTCAGGCCCAGCACAATATAGGGATGGACCTCAGTGCTGCTGTTGAGAAGGTCCCTGGGTGTTCAGAGGCCGCCTGTTGGGGCCCCAGATGCCTTCTGTGGGCTCTATGGCAGATTAACAGTGCTCCATAGTGAGCCTGTGCAACACAGGGCTGCTTGTCCCTTTGTGAATAAATGGGGGCAGCATGTTTGAGCAGGGTCTGGCAATGCAGGGAGCAGTTCCCTGGCAAGCAGTGTGCACCTGGCTTCCCCTGCCTCTGCAGAGGGACAGGGTAAAGTGTGATCCACCCTCTCCGTGCTGTACATCTCCCATCTCCACCAGTCTCATGGCGCTTATTTGTCATCAGAGAAAGAAACTCAGCCATGTGCAGGCGTGACATCTGCTTGGCAGGCTGCCTTTGCTTGGCACTGGGCAGCGCGACCCTGTTTGCTGGACCCCATGCCGCTCGCCCAGGGTGTTTTGCGGCAGCGCTGGCCGCAGTGCAGGGAGGGTCAGGGGACCGTGTCTCCTGCCAGCAGGCTCAGAGGTGCTGCATCCCAGCCTAAAGCAAAGCCTCCGGGTGGCTGTGTGGGGAGGTGAGGAGGAACTGGCAAGCTGAGGCCAGAGGGCTCTGCCAAGGCACACCACCTCTCTGTCCATAGTGGTTTAGGAGGAGTTAGGCAGAGTGGGCTGGTAGCAGATGGGCATTTGCTTGCATTTCAGGGGGTGTGCTATCAGAATTTGGATGATGCCTCTTTCTTTCTGTGGGGTAGCTCCTACCTGGAAATGCATTTAACAAGGTATCTTAAGTTTTCTTAATTGTTGTCCTTCTTTACAGTGCAAATGAATCTGACTCAAAATCCCTAAATGCCAACGCTTTGGGTACTGATTTGGCTCTGAGTGTGACACTGATGCCTCCCTCTCTCCAAAATACTGTGGTTATGTTAAGCCATAGCATAACCTTGCCTGGGGGCAAGAGAAAAGGAATGGGTTTCTGTGCAAGGCAGGACAGCTCTGCCCTGACTACAGGGCAACATCAGCCCCCAGGATGCAGGGCATCAGTGGGGAGCAGGTCTCCCCAGCTTGAACTGAAGATCTCATGCTTCTTATCTCTATTTGTGCAGTGGTGAGGGCTTTCCACTAGAGTGAGACATGAGTACACACAGAAAACCTGTTTGCTATTTGGATCACACAGTCCACCTGGCCAACATGGTGCAAAAGGGAATGGCTGGAGTGGATCATGAAATGGGCTTTTTCCCCACACTAAAATTTTTACTCATCTTTTCTGACTGACCCTTGTCTTCAAGACTTTGGGCTTTTGACAAAGGAAATAATCTTTTAATGATTATTAATTTTTAATTCTTCCTTTAACACCCCCCCCCCACACACACACACATTTTACTGTTTTTAGTTCTTTCAGTAGAGACCAAAATATTTTCAAATATTGGACAGTCTTACAAAAAAAATCAAGAACCTTGCTGAAAGTATTTTAATTAAAAATAGATTTCTAGAGAAAATTTTCAGCTGGTCTCTGTTTATCTGACAGGGAAGTGGATATTACCTAGCAAAAATTGGTAATTCTCCTGTGCCTTTATGTCTCTATAGACAAAAAACTGATTCAGTGACCTCTGAAACATGAACATCTGTGGGAGGACCATGGAGACTATTGAACACAGCACATTTTAAGGGCAGAGGAATAACTCTTAGTTGAAAATCCAAGGGAAATAGAAATGTGGCCGAGGACAGCAGTGTTAATATTTCTCTATTTGTGTCATGCCTTAATCCTTGCAGGCAGCCAGACCTGTGCTTTGCACACAAGAGGGAGCTGGTCTTCTCGGCGTTTTCTTACCAAAAGACCATGCACAGCCAGCAGAACCAGACCTTCTTAGTGTGGTGTTGGAGCAGTGCCCATTTGGAGGTAAGAGCACTGTTGAGTGAGATGCCTTTAGCACATGATGTATTGTTATATTTATATAGTGTAAATTTTCCTTTGGGGTCACCTGCTGCTATGAGTGCAGAGGATGTGTAGCACTTAACAGTGCTTTGCCTGGCATTCCTGGTGAGCGTACAACTCAGAATGGCAGGGCTGTGAGTCACACAATTTCTTCTATTTCTGGGTCCTGTTTGTGAATGCTTTCCCCTGTGGTATATGGGTAGCTGAAGGAAACACATGCACGCTTCTCATACTGCAAATAGAAAGTCTGCATTTAAAGGCCTCCTGTTGCTTTCTTGCAGACTCTGCCAAGTTTCAATCTGCTAGTCTTAATAAACATGCTCTCCTGGGGTGTTGCTCACTGGGAACAGATGGTCCCATGGGGGACAGATGGCCTCAGAGCTGGGAAATTCCAGGGCTTTTGGTGAGGGATGGGATCTCATCCTTTACCTCAAAGGCCTGTCCCAAAGCCACAGTGAGAGCATTCTTCTCTGGTACATTTCTAACCCTATGAAAAATTGCTCTTCATCATCATCAGGTGTGAGTGGGTAGGTCACCATTATAGCACATGCTGAAGCAGGGGGTTCCAACATTCAGGCAGTGTCTGCCTTTCCACTGGACATAGAAGAAATCTGATGAGAGAAGGGGGAAAAGGGTAAACCACATGGATTCAAAGATGGTGAAATAAGGGCCTTTTTCTTTGGTACTTCCCAAATGGCTTCTTGCCCCCACATATGCTTTCTGCATCACCTAGGGTAAGACCATTGCAGATCTCAATCACGACTGGAGACTGGAATGGAAGTTCATGGCTTTAAGAGTCTGTTGTGAGTCAGCATGGATCCAAACAAGTGTCTTTTCAGTATTCACTCTTAAGTTACAGTCCTGGCATTGCTCTGCGGTCTCATCTTGGGGAACAGAGGTGTGGGAATGAACTGATCCCTTCATCATCATCAGCCATTCCTGGAAATGAATCACTGCCTCCAAGATCATTTCCACATGCTTTCCATAGAATGTCTGATATCTCAAAGAGATGTCTTTCCCTTTTCTGTTTATCTACCTACCCTGGAGCTATTACGATCATAGTAGCTGCTGGATTCATTTCTGCAGGGGCAGAAACCTTGGCTGCATCCTGCTCAAGGCACCCCCTCTCCTCTTCTACATTAGTTTCCTGTAGCCTTTTCTTGATGGCTATGGCCTAGAACTAACAAGGTTATTAAGCTTCCAGTTCCTATTTGTTTTTAATTTTCCCTTTGAAAACTAGCCTTTGGCTACTGTGGTTTTCTCAAAAATCACAGTCCTTTTTACACCAAGTTTTTGTTTGCTCCAGCCTGAAGCTCAGCCTTCCTGTGGGGAGATAATACCACATATAGGGGACTAACAGTTGCGAGGTAATATCATTGGGAATTTTTACTTCAGAGTCATGTTTTATTGTAGATCCCTTTCTCCTTTTGTAATATTCCTCTGGGCCTCCTAATAAACCCCTCTCTCCACTTGTTTATGGACTCTCATTCTGTTTTAGAAATCTAGTAAATGCAGAAGCCTTTAGACAGAAAATGTAGACTAAAAGCTGCTTTAAACCAATGTTTCTTCCCTCTTCTTTGTAAGCCCACTGCACATTAAATGAAACTTATATGCTTCTTGAAGCTGCCTGTGTTATTATCGGAACTGATGCACATTCACTCCAACCAATCTATTTTTATTTGAACAACTTACGCTGTATGAAACCAAGCATAATAACTACAGTCAATATAGATATATTTTTTTATTTAAACTCCTAAGTGTGCTAAAAGCAATAAATGCCTTTCCCCCTGAAAACCAATATATACTTATAATGGGCAGAAAATGTACATATCAGTCAGAGCAGGAGTGACCGGTGGCCCAGGGGGCTGCTCCTGGGCTCCATTGCGCTATCACTCCCACATGTGGCCTTGGGGGGCCAGGGACTGCAGAGACCCGAGGAGGAAGGGGGGGAGCGGGTCTGCAGGGGCTGGTGGCCCCGCAGGGATGCTGGGTGGGAAGGGAACCGCGGCTCCGGGCCCAGGAGCAGCAGGTGCTCGGCGGGGCAGGCGGCCCTGCCCCAGGGCTGCAGGGCGCCCCCTGTGGGTGGAGGCTGGTGCTGCCCCGTGCTGGTTCCAGCCGGTTCCATCCAGCTCTGGCAGCCCCAAGGCTTGGTGCTCAGGGCGGTTTGTGGCACCTCTGTGAAAGCGTATTTTACAAAGGGTGGTAAGTGCCACGCTCAGGGAACAGAGAGGCTAGAGCAGGGGTAGAGACCAGAGAAGAGACCAAGGGAGAGGAGAGTGGCAGCCAAGGCGGTGGGCGGGCTGGGCTGGGCTGGGCTGGGAGGTGCGGCTCTGAAGTGGCTGCTGCAGGCCTTGGAGAACGAACAAGGTGCTGACCCCATTTTCCTGCATTGCCCCTGGGCTCAGGGGCAATCCCTGTCGGAGGGACAGAGTGTAGCATTTGGGGAGGACTGGGGAGCAGAAAGTAGGGAAGAGATACTTGGCAGACAAAATCCCTCTATCAGTGGATAGAAAATAACCCCTTTGGAGGTGGGGTTTTACCCTCAGGCATGGGAAACGGTTAACAGGCATCTTCCTTCTGCTCTGATGGGATCTGCCCTTTTGCTTTTGTTCATCAGGCAGCTTGTCACTTATCATCAAAACCTTAATACATAAGAGAAACAGGACTTCAAGAATTATCAAAATGGCTGATCAAGGTTGGAGGGACTACTCAAGGTAACACCCAAGGTGGTCTGTGTCTGTCTTGGTTGCTTTTGAAATGCAAGGTCACATCTTCTATCCTGACCACACACCTTGTCAATTACTATTTGTACAAAGTACAAGCAACTGCTTTTTGTTTCCTTTCTTCACAACCCTATAATATGTCAAAGCCAGGAAATGCTATGATCTGAAGAGTAACCATGGCTGCATCTTCTGCGTTCTACAGCTCCTCCTAGAGCTCACAGACCATCATCTGTGCTTTCTTACACTCACATGTGTCTTTTCTGTTAGAGTAGTCCCCTCTGCTAGTAACAGCTTTGTTACGTCTACTCTTCTGCATAGAAGATTCAAAATCTCCAGTTTAGTTATTCTGTTCCCATGCCCCTAGGCAGCATCAGTGCTCATTACCAGACCCTCATTAAACACATTGAATTGTGAATGGCATGTTTCCAATTGTGTGGCCTTTGTTGGGCTTTGAAATAGTTGTTGTAGCAAGAAAGCTTTTGGGGTATTTCAGCTGGCCAACAGCTGCAGTGTGTATCCTGTTTTTGTTTTGTTATGTGACTTCTGTATTACCTGGAACTGCTTTCCTTAAGTCCAGTGGCCCAGTCTGGGCTGGTGTGTCTGGATAGTTCATGCCAGTTGGTCTGTGGCATTAAGTGATGCACCAACAGTTTTTATTCAGTGCTGTTTCTAGCTTTTTAGCACGTACCAATCTTTCAGAGACAGATGTGCATATTCAGCTGCTGGAAGAAAGAAAGCAAGTTAAGTGTTGCTGAGTGAGCCTGCAGATAGCATTCATGAGCTATATACTGTAAGCACTAAATTTACACTTTGTCTGCTTCACCCGCAGGACTGTCACTCCCAGCAGTTTGGGTTCCTGGAATGGCCTGTGCCACAGAAAGTTCTTTGTTAGTTTTAAAAAGCAAAAGAAACTCGTGTGCATGTTAGAGAGGTTGGTGCATAATTCGTGTTCAGTAGTAATCAAAGACCTAGAGAGAATCAACATTAATGCAGCTTTGGTTTGGATGAAGTATTTTGTTTAGAGAGAAGGTTTGTTTAGAGAGAAGTACCTATGCTGGCCTTGTACTTAATCTTTGACCCTTTTTATAGCTGTTGAGTAGTATAAGTGCAAGTATATACTTCCTTGTAGTGGGCTGTTTTATCTCTGTCATTGACCACCTCCTTCTGTATAGTTTGAAGCAAATTGTTTTCTGCTGGGGCTAATAGTGTTATATGTGGGCACTTGGAGCGTGGAAGATGCCACTAGCCATAGTAAGCAACTGAGTATCTGACTTGTCATGGTGCTGAGCAAACCAGTGACGTGGTTCTCTTCCCTTTCCCCAAAAAGCTAAATTTCTGATCTGTCACCGACCTTAGCACAGAGTCAGAGTGTATGTTTAATCTAGTGGCTCTGGTGAGTGTTTCCATCTTTACTATGTCCCCATGAGAAATATGGGTGGCATGTGCCAAGGCAAGCCTTGGTCCAGCTGTTATTGCAAAGTCCATCAAAACGAATGACTGGTTCAGGTGTCAGCTGACTGAGTGGTGTCTCATCCCATTTCTTGTGTGTCAAACCCCTCATGAGCTGCAGTGCATTGTGGTGACCTCTTTGGCCATATTAGCAAAGATCGAGGGCTGAATAGATTTTGCTACTAATTTTGGAGGGTTCATTTGCTGTGAAGAAAATTAGATGGTCTTTCCCATGCCTCCTTTTTGTCTATAGAGAAGGTTTCAAGTAGCAGAGTACATCCTACTGCCCATCTTTCGTCCTGGAATCAAAATGCTTCCCCTGCTTCTGCTGTTTGCTGCCAGTCCGTGTGGGAGTCTTTGAGGACAGTTCTCTGCTCCCCAGGGTGTAGGGCACCCTAAAGCACTGCCACCAAAAGCACTGCTGGATAGTGCTATGTGGTCTGGGAAAGAGAAGAGTTCTGTAGATAGTGTGGCTCCAGTTCAGCAGCAAGGCACTGCAGCTCAGCTCATAAGCCCTCCCAGGCAGCTGGACATACGAACCTGTGCTCAGTGCCAGTGTGGACACAGTTTTTGGGCTATGCAAGCTGATGTGATGTACGGATGCTTTAGTCTGTCTCTGCCTCAGATGTCTCAGCTTTACAATGAACTGGATACCGAAGTAAATAGTATAATACAGATTGATAATAGGACAATAATAACAACCAACGTGGGATGCTTGGAGGCTAAATTAATGTCTGGAAAACATGCTTTAAGGACTTAAAGATAGAGGAGCTATTATTGGTATTGCAGTAACATCTCAGAGGTCTCATTCTGGGACCTGAGCGCCACTGTGCTAAGTTCTCTGTGTACACATAAAAGAAAGATAGTGCCTGCCCCAAACACCTTTCGAAAGAACAACATGACAGTTCCAAGCTGTGGCTATTAACCAGAAAATGGGGGAGAGGACAAGGTAAAGGTGAAGTGATAAAATTTGGCATAATAATCTGCAGTCGTGACACGCTGACTCCCTTGCCATTGCCATGTGTTAAAATTCTGCAGTGGTTCATAATATTACTGAGTAACCAAATCCCTCTTACAGTCCAGATGTTCTTTTTCCCTTCTGCCCTTACTGAAAGGAGACAGTTATGCCCAGCATGGCACTGGACCTGTGCTGAACCCCCAGAAAGATCAGGAGGGGCTTGGACCACTACTGGTGGTACACAGAGCTGATTGATCCAGGAGCATTTATTCAGGCAGGCTTCAGACTCCAGTAGCTCCCAGTTAATCCATTTAGCATTGTGTTCGCATGTTTGCTGAGGTATTCAAAAGGGCTTTATGAAAAGGAGGATTTTTCTGTAATGAACGGAAACAAACAAGATAAAAAGGCAGAGATAAGTGAACAGACAGGATTTCAATCTTAACCTGCATCTAAACTGAGTGGCTGTCAATACTAATAACATAAAAGCAGCAGTGAAGTGTGGCTGACACATGCCAGGTAGAGAATGCTCAGAGACATCTGAAAATCCCATCAGAAATGGCAGCAGTAAACGTAATCAGCATCTCTGGAATTGTCTTAAGTCGCTGGTTATATATTGTCTTGAGAAGCTGGCAGGGATCCTTTGCACATAGTTTGTGCAGGCACAACTTTGTCCTTTTCCAGGCCTCTTACTCCCTCGTGATACTCTGTCAATGGAGGTGGGGGTGGTGCTAATGCCAAGGTTTCCTGCCCATGGCTCTAAGTGCTAAGCGCTTTCTCAGTGTATTAAGGACTTGTTGAAATTGCAGACCCTATGTGTCAGTCCTGCATGGCAGAAGAATTCAGTCTTGATTTAAATGTGATGCAATGCAGGTCGGGGGACAGGGCATTATCAGGGCAGTGCAGAGGCCTGTGACTGGGCTGGCTGGGGGCAACGTATGCTGGGAGAGAAGACCTGTATGGGGAGACCCAGCAGAGAGGCATGTGGTGCTCTTAATCAAAACCAAGGGTGGTTGAAGTGACTGTGGATTAGCAATGCCTTTGTAGGACCATGCCCAAATTTAGATACAGCATAGTGAAGAGTGGAAGACTGACAGGTAGGCGGGCAGATCTGCAAAATCCATTACAAAGGAAATGCAGGAGCCCAGACTGCAGTTTAGTACATCCACAAGTGCATGTTTAGCAGGCAGTGGTTGATAACATACGGATTTTGGGGCTCCACGGTAAATTTCCGAAGCCACTTGCACAGTAGATTACTGCGTGACCCAGGAAATCAATAGGCAAAAAATGTGTTTTATGTTGAAGCTGGCAAACATACCAAATCACAGTAAATGGATGCAGAATGACTACACTCTCGTGTCTGTATAAATACAGCTTGGGGAATTGTGGGAGGGCTACAGGGCACTCAGCTACATTTTTTGACTGGGACTTGGCAAAGGAGGGGGACCCTGTGCTGGAATATTTGGTAGGATTTGGAGTAGTAGTGGTGAGCCCTTGTGAGCTCAGGGTGCAGAGCAGGCTACTTTCTTTGTCAATCAGGGTGCTGGCCCTATAAAGGGGGGCATCAGCACCAAAAAATATAAGCTGTAAGGAGACATAATTTGATTGAACTCATCCATGGAACTACAGGGCCAATATGATTCTTAAAATACAAACAACTACAGAGGAATCTATTAACAGTGACTAAAATAAAAACCAAGCTAGGAGGGAATCACAGACCCAGCTGTCACAGAGATGGTTCCTGGCTGCTGAGCCATGAGCACAGTACAGAGCACTGAAATGAATGGGCATTAGTAATCCAGAGACTCCTGACTAGTTCTGGAGAGCATCTGCTATTTCCAGCCAGGTTTACCAGCTCAGTGTCAGTGTTGGCACTGCTGACACCAATTCCAGAGCTGGTAAAGAAGAGACAGCACTGCAACACCAACCCAGGTAGAGAAGCAAGGTGGGTGAATAGCACAGGTTGGAGAGGAAGAGAGAAGACTGCTGTGACAACAGATGAAGTAAACTAAAAGGGCTGAGGAGGTCAATCAAACAGGTTGCAGAGCATTGCTTGATTTCTAAATGAAGCTCAGCTGCAGAAATGCTATTCTCGAGCAAATGGGGACTACTGCTGTAGCCTGGGTTCACAGGTGAGGAGGACTGGTGAGAGTAGTGGGCAGAACCAGATTTGCTATGAAGTACCTGGGCGGAGCTAAAGGTAAGCCCTGAATGAGCAAGACCAGAAAGAAAGAGTCTGGAATAAGGAAAAGAAAAGAAAATTACATGCTGGCAAGAGACTACAGACTATCTTTCCACGTAATTTCTGGACCTGCTTTATCCATGGCCACACTGGCAATGCAATATGAAGTAAACTGCTGAAGTTGCTTCCCTGGGGAATGGCCTCAGCTGGAATAACTCAGTGGCCCTGTGGCGGTGGGCTTGTTTTCTTTTCAGGTAATGATAATATTTCCCTCCTCCTGATGCCCTTTTTTCTCAAGTGTTTAGAGTTGGTATTTCTGCTATAACTAGGTCAGGGAACATAAGTAGGTCATGGTGAGTCTAAACGTGGCAGATCTAGAAGCAAAGCTGGGAAGACTGGACTGTGTATAAACAAAAGGTGGTAAGCTGGGCCTAGTGGGAGGGACAATTCCAGAGTGAAATGAGGAAGGCCTGAGAAATGTCCACATGGAAACTGAGGAAGGAAAGTGAGGTGTGGGGGAGGGAGCAGGGACTGAGAGGGGCAAGAGGGTTGGTGAACGGAGTGCAGCTGAGGGGAGGAGGAGGGCAGAGAATGGAATTACAGTGGTAGGTGTGAGGAGGGCAGAAGAAGGTATTAGAGCTAAAGGGTTAGAAAGAAGGGGGTTAAAGCTGAGGAGGGAGAGAACAAAGAGATGTGTAGATGGGAGCAGCTAAGAAGGGCTCCTCTGGAGTGCAAAAGGTGGGGAAAGGGCTGAGACGGTGAAGTGTATCTAAAAGAGAAAAAATGTTATTGGGAAAACAGGGACATTGTTTAACTAGAGTGTGAAAAGTGGGACATCAGGGACAGAGGAAGGTGGTATTCATGTAGCTTGAAGCTGCCAACCCCAGCAAGGCCATGGTGAAGCCATTGTGGGCCTTGCCTCCTCTCTGGGAAGGGTGAGCTTGTTGCAGGCAAAATTACAAAAGAAAAGGGGGCTGTGACTGTGCTTGTGCGACTCAGTTTTACCTCATTTTGCAGTGGCGTTGCTCACTTCAGTTTCTGACTGACATCCAAATTTTGGTATTCTTCCACTGGAATCATCAAAATATATTTCCCTTGAAAGCAAAGAGTAAGGAAGCTGCAGCAAGAGGAAGAGATGTTTACACCAAAGGGAGAATCCACAGGATTTGAAAGTTAATCATTTTAATGTGCCTTATTTTGGGTCTTTTGTCACACAATGCCTTGCACACTTGCGGTTGGCAGGTTGAAAACGGTGCATGCTCCCCATGCTACTCTGCAGGAACCCTCAAACTAATGTTCTGTGGAAATGTGGAGACTTCATTTCCCCATCTGCAGTGTCTCCCTCCTTTTATCACGGTGCAAGTGTGTTTGTGGGTGCAAAATCAGTGCATGCCTGCAGGCTGCATTCCCTGTGCGGGGGTGTTCTGGGTCTGTTTCACGTGCTTGGGAACACCTCCTTCCAAACTGAGCAGGACACCACATTGAGTTGTATTTGGTGGTCTCTTGGGCAGTGTATGCCTGCATTCAGCTCAGCTCCCACAGCTCCTCTCTTGGTAATGTTTACACTGTCCTATCATGTTATGCATACTGTTGCGCATAACAGACAGAGTTATGCGCAGAGTAGCAGCCTGTAGGGAGGGATATCCCATTTTATTGTCAGTCATGGCTGTAAGATCCACTGGGATAGTGTCTGCAGTGGGAGAACCAGAGCTGTCATTTGTGGCTTGTGCACAGAGGTCTGCTGCACTTCAGCCCTTACCAACAGTCCTTACTCTCTTAGTTGCCCTACTAATACTGAAAGTACTTTAGCTTTCTTCTTCCATGTAGGTTCTTAGTCCTGACCTAGCTGCCAGTTAAGTCTTGCTAGGTTTAGCTCTTTCTATTTGTTTTGGATAGCTGTTATGTGGAGTCCTATAGAAATTTGCCTCTTAAGGCTAAGAGCAGTGAATTTGGAGATGAAGGAAAAAGGACAAATAGGAAATATTTAAGTAAGGGTGTGTTCCCTAATGATACCAACCTGGTGAGCCTTTATCCCCTCTCTCATTAGCAGAGATGTTGCTGTGAGGGGACTATGCAGATTTGATTCTAGCAGCAATATCCACTGGTCACCTTTGGGCCATTGGCAGCTCTTGGCTTTAAGATCTATAAAGTTATCTGTGTATAGGCACTGTAAACAGATGTAATCCGTTGGAGTCAGCATGCAGTGGTTACCCAGAACTGACAGGGATACAGTGCTGTACTGCTGAGATATTACTAAAAATTTCTGAGATTATCCTCATGTAGCAGTATATACATCCTTCAAGAACAGGGCAAGAAAGCTTTAGGGATATTGACTTCATGTTCTTTTTACCCCAAATCTCTATGTGAATGCAGGAGCAAGACAGGGCAGCAGCATGTACTCTTCACGGGCAGTAATGCAGAGTTTTGTCTATGGACACTCTGCAATATTCACGCAAGAATAGAGGGTGAAGTCAGGTTCTTATACAGAAAGTCGGATGTCTCATCTGGGGATGCTTTTTAGGATGAATTAAGCCTTTTGAGATGATCCTAACTTGACTGTATTTCCAAAGCTGTAATTTGATGATACCCTCTAGTGACTGGGTTAAGAGTATTTAGCAACAGTTTAAAAAAGGTCCAGGCACATAAAAATTTTTCTCAGTTATTTCAGAGCAATAAATGCATTGTTTCAGGTCAGGAAATTTTTCCTCAGTACTTTAATTTACTAGGAAAATTGAACTACAGTTGTTAAAATCCCCTTTGGGCTATAATTTATAGCCATTTTTTCTTTTTCTTTACTCCACATACTTCTTCTGACCATGAAGGTTTATATTGCTTTAAAAATCCAAAACAAATATTCACTTATGTTGATGGTGAAGTGTTTGAAACAAAAATATTATAGTTAGAATTTTCCTCAAATATTTTGTCTGATGAAGTGCCATGAAATTGTGGAAACTGGGGTGTAATATGAAAAGCTGAGATGTCCAGGTGAAGCTGAGATTTAATGCCACAGCTTTGTAATGTGAGTTTTTTTAATACAAACACAAACTTTGTTAAATCAGTAGAAATTTGCCGGAAGTGTGATGACAGCATTTGATTTATTATTATTACCCCAACTATTATTATTATTGTCACAGTTAAGCTTTACCCATCTGCTTTCTTCTGTGCATACATTAAGAACAAAGGCCACTCTGGGACTTCACAGCAGAATTCAGGCAGCAGCAAAGCAGTGTAGACATATGCATTAGGCACAAGGAAGATTCACCGCTGGGATGAGGCAGACACTTGGGATTAGCGATGGGCAGGGCCACTAAAATCCATCATGGTACTGATACCTCTCAAAAGCAGTACCAACAATCAAGGATCCTGTTGTGCTTTGCCTGGTTGTTCTGAAATAAAAGATGGGGCTGGGACCCAGCTGGTTCAGGTCTTCATCTGGATGAGTTTCTTCCTTCCTCCCCCAGGTCTCCACTGTTCCTTCTACCTGCTCCCCTCTTGGTGCCTTCAAAAGTACCTCCCCCTGCCCAGTGCAACTTCCGCAGCAGCTCAGCATTCTGCTGCTGCCTGGCCATCTTCTTGACACCCTGTTGGTTTTCCAAGGAGATTTTATGGGTTACAGTGCCCCTAAATTTCCCTTCCAGTTCTGTGGAGACAGTGGGAATATATGTTGTGTCACTCCTAGGGTCAAAAAGCATAAGAAGGAGGACCCACGTAACTACCAGCAAAGATGATTGTTTCCTTTTGAAAGCCTTAAGGTAGGGAGAGATATGAAGTAAATATGTTACTTGCATGAAAGGGGATAAATCTGATCATATGGATCAGTGGGAAGCATCTGCAAATGATGAGAAGAAAGTTTAAAAGAGGGTGCTTAGCAGGTATTTGCATAACAAGCAAGAAGACAAGAGGGTGCAGATACATAGTTATTAAACTGTAACCCTGACACAATCTGTAGCACTACTGAAATCTTTAGTCTGTTAACAAGACTTATGTTAAATTGGAGAGAACTCCATGGCTGTATTTTGCGACTTCTGCACATTAAACACGGTGTTCATGTGAGATCTTCCCCTGGACTAGTAGTAAGTCCAATAGAAGCCACCTACAAGGGCATATTTGCCTTACAAAAGATGTTGAAAAGGCTTTTCATAGCTCTTCAGGCAGACTTTGCTTTCCTCTTTCATTGATCTCTGATACTTACCTGATTCTTAAAAATTTATCCAATTCTTCCTACAGATAAACTGCACACAAGAAGTTCAGTTCATCTCCCATAATACACACATTTCTACAGAGTGCCTTGCAATATGCTGGGTGTCTCCACTGGCACATCTCCACCATGCCAGTAGGGCAGAAAGATTTTGTGTTCTGGGCCTTGACCTGCAGCTCTGGAGATCTACATTTAATTTTCAGCTCTGCCACATACTTCCCAAGTGACCTTGTGCAAGTCATTTATTCTCTCAGCATTTAATTATCACCCTTTTGCAGATGAGAAGTTGACACTTCTCTGCCTTCCAGAGAGTAATGTGAGGATAAATTCATCAACCTTCATGTTCTGCTGTGAACAATGGGAGTTCACTGAGGCAAAGCAAAGTCCAGCAGGGGAGATGAGGCAACATGGGGAAACAAAGCAAAGATGAAGCCCATTTTAGATAGTTAGAGCTATCCTGTACAAACAGAGTGTATGATGTCTTGCAGGTTTTTACATCAATCCGCTGAGTGTACAATGCTATGACTTTATTACCCTATCCTTCTGTACAGTGACAAAACCGGGGGGGGTAGAGGGGATCACGAGGTTCCTTACTTTCTTTTAGTAAGTAGTCATCAGATGGCTCATTTGCTTTTGTCACTTCTTTATGTAGCTCCTGCCTTTTCACTTCTGTACCTAGTCTGAGTCAAGCATGGAAAGTGGTCATTTACTAAGATTATGGAATGTAGGTTGTACTGCAAATAGGAAAAAAGGTGCAAAGCAGAAAAATGCTCTCTTGCAGAGAGAATGTTCCATGTCAGTCTGTGTTGTCATTGTGCTTTATTGTTGTAGGACACCTCAGCATTTCTACTCTCACTGCTAAAGGACCTGAGCTGTATGGGACACTTCCAGCATTTCCTAGGGAGATGGCTTTCATTTTTACCGGTGACAGTGGTGGATCTGGATTGTGTGAACACGCATCTTGACCTGACAGTGTAGTTGTTAAAAAGTAGGTGCAATTCAGAGAAGTAGGACTTACTGCTGAGGTGTTGGAGTCAGCTGCCTATGTATCTCCTGAATCACTGTGGTTAGTCACTAGCAGTACCCATCTTCAGTCACTAAGTGCACACCATAGACACTTAACAGTCCAGATAGTGCCTCCCTTGTTTCAGTTGGAGACTTCAAGGAGCCACAGAAGACTAGCTGTCCCTTTTTCCTTCATAGCTGTTCCTGCAAGTAAGAAATTAAAACATGTTGATTCGTCTTTTGCAGCTCTGCCTGTGTTCATAAGGGTGGATTTCGAGTGCCTTTTTCATCTTGCTCCTTCAAGACGAGGTGAGCATCCTTCTGTGTAGCTAGTGTATGAGGTCAAGCTTGAAGACATTTAGGATGCCAAGTTGCATATGGCAGTTGACTTCTTTTCAGGTACGGATGAAGGCAATTACTTGCCCCCAGTATAGCAAAATCCTATTGGACTGCTCTGGTCTAACTTTTGTTTTGCTGCCTGCAGCTTTTATTAAAGCTAAATGGGGCTGCAGGTTTTCAGCACTTTGGAACATCACATTACAAGACAGACCTCTCTTCTGTTAATAGAGGTTACTGGTTGTATGGACGGAAAACACTTATAAGACCTAGACTTCATTATTTTTATTATTATTTCAGGTAGTGAAAAGCTACTTTTCCCACTTGCTGCTTAATATTGGATTTAAAAAAAAAAAAAGCTTTGGAAATTGATTTAACTTCAGAATGATGTTCTCTTGCTTTTCAGCTTCCAGGAAATAGAGGTAGTCTGTTTGGATGTATGCATTTTGGGATCTTTTGGAAGCCTTCTGCTTGTCAGTCTCAGGATTTTGTAAGATCATATTTTTATCTAGACTAGCAGGGTCCAGGATGTCAAGTGAAAAAGAGAATAGAGACTTTGGGGCCCAGATTTTTTAATATTCAAGTGGCTAACTATAATCTACTTCAGTGTGAATAAGGTACTTGTATACCCTTACAATTTGAGATCTAGTTGGGGGAAGAAAGTTTTTTTTTTTTTGTGGTGGTTTTTAAAATTCATTTTTTCTTTCCTATCCCAGTGGCATTTTAAAATCTCATAGATTAAAGATTCTCTGTTCATGGATTCCTGATCTGAGCAGACTCTAATCACCAATTTCCTTCCCAGCATTTCTAAGGTTAGGGTACGTTCCAGGAAAATCAGGCAGCCTGTGAGAAGCAGATGCTGTCTTTCCTTTGTCTTCATCCTGACTTCTCTGGAGTAATATTGGAGGGGTATAAAACATGTTTCCTGTTAGGATAAAAAGTGCTGTGAACAAGGAAGCCTAAGTAAATATACAATAAAGAGATGTATGAAAGTGTCTATGAGAGGGAATTCATGGCTCTGTTAGTATCACAAGGAGATTTGTCTTGGATTTCTATAGGCCCTTGCTGTAGCTCAGGGAATGACTGTGATGCCAAACTTTACCTTTAAAGCCCATGCTGAAAACAAACAGCCAGCATATTCTCAGACTATTCAGCATCACTTGTTAAATGAGGGAGTGAAAAAAAGGTGTGCTGTGGATATTAGAGGCTTGGTACACTCATGGCATGGCTGTCACTGGGAAAGGGTATTTGTAAAATGTGCTGGGGAGCAAAGAAGTTATTGCTGCTAATAGTGACACAGCCTGAGGAAAATGCCTTTTGAACTCATGTGAGGAATGAAAATGCAATAATATCTTTTATCAAAAGATTTCAAGGTGGGTGATGAACAAACCCTTCCTTGTCCTGCAGTGCGAGTCAGGTCGCAGGGGTGGGTACAGACGATACTTAGGCACACGTAACAAAACTTGGCAACAGGAAGTGAAGGGAAGTCACATGCTTAGCAGAAACTTCAAGGGCACACTCAGGAGACAGAATGTAATTACTCAATTTGGATTTTAGCCATGACACTGAGTTAACCCTCAGAGCTAGTATGATTTTATTTATCTCTCTTCCCCATCCTGAGAGTTCCTAAGATTACAGGTAGGCACTGAGGACCCTGTATTTAATTTTCTTGATAAGCTTTTTCTATGACCTGCATTCTTGTAATATCTGAGCCTTGCAAACATGCATAGATTTAGTGTAATATCACCTCCGCGAGGCTGGCAAGTCCTTTCCCAGCTGCCTTTTCATGTCTAGAATTGGTCCCTGAGAGAAGTACAAGATTGGGAAGGTTTGGATTGTTCCTTGCACTAGGGATTACAGTTTTAGTTGCTGTCCTGTTCCACAAGGAAAGGGCATAAATATCCAGGTCTGGAAACAATTGTCAATTTAATGATACTCAAAAGCCTTAGTGGGAAACAGGGCATTTCCCCTCACTGCTGGCCTTGCTTGTGGGGAGTGCAGAGATCAGGCAGAACAAGGGGCCAAGCACTGTATATTTCATGAACAAAATACCGTGTTTGGTGTTGTATAGGGTATTGTATGTTAGGCAGCTGGCCTCTCCCCTCTTCCTCCTGGCTGACAGTAGGATTCTCTGATCAGATAGGTTTTCCTGTCATGTGAGCTCTATTGTAGAGTGCACATGGAAAGCCTGTGCTTTCTTTCACCCAAGTGTTGCTTTTTGATAAAAGATGAGATGCATTTTCCACCAATTTTTCAGACTGTTTCCTGCAGAACAGCTACATGGCTTCTCTGAGGCCTGTTGCTGGCCCAGGCCCCTGTGATCACAGACATAACTAGATAGATGGTGACACAGAATAAAAAGAAAAGGCAGCTAAGCTGGGGACATAGAGATCCCTCTCTCTTCCATTTAAGTAATTATTTATTGCAATCCAGAGTACACAGTTATTCCTCCTGTGTTTCCCTGTCACAGCAATGGACAAGGCTTTAAGTAAGGCCACACTTCAGGGCATATAAAGCTGTGTTCAAAGTGCTCCACAACACACTTCTGTACCCAGAAAAATTTAGACCCAAGCAGGCGCAGAACTCTCCATGACTGAAGGGGAAGGAAAGGTGCCCATACCTCGAAGTCTGGCGAGGTGACAGATGAGTCATGACCTGAGCCGCCTCTCTCTCCGGGAGCGGTCAGGCCAGCGGGTGAGGGCAGGCTGGATATGCTATCCAGCAACCCACTCTAGACTCGTAGCTCAGGTTTGCCTGTTGAAATAACCCAGCGACGCGCCGCGCCGCGGCGTTACTCGCGGTCTCTCTGCGGTGCGGGGCCAGCGCACAACGAAGGCGGAGCAAATCCCGCTTGCAGGAGGGTACTTGCCGGGGCCGGGCCGCCGTGCGGTGCGAGCAGCGCCGGGCGGGGCGGCGGGTTCAGCACCATGGAGAGCGGCCCGGCCCGCGCCCCGCCGCCGCCCGACGCGGGGTGTTCGAAGTCCCTTGGCGCTTTCCTCAGCTCCCTGAGACACAGGTTGCCTTGGGTTGGAAGCGGCTTGCCAAACGCTCGCCTCTTTGAGGAGAACTGGAAAAAAAATTCGAAGGTCTTTACAGGAGCCCTCAGCAAAAGGGCAAGTTTAACCGTCAGTGCTTGGGCAGCACTTTGCATGCAAGGGTCTCCAAAAACTTTATGGATATTAATCAAGCCAGCTGCAAAACCAGTCTTCCCTTTGTAATCTAGTAGGCTTCATTATCCTTTTCTAGTTGGGGAAACTGAGGCAGATAAGGATAATGTGGTTTGCCTCGGTCTGTTCAATTACCCATTACTGGACTTGGGAAATAAAGACCATGACCTTTATGCTCCCACTAATTACAAAGTCACACAGGTCCTATAGCTCTGCCCATTTTGGTTTAAAAAGAAGTATTTCATTCTCTAAACTACCATTCACTTAAGTGATCTAGGTTGGCAAACTTATGGCAAAGGGTTTTTTCAGCTAGCCTAATTACAGCAATTCTCACCTACTGCCCTTCTGTATCCTGGGGATTGCTGCTGTTTTTGAAAAGATAAGAGAGTTACTAGCCTTATTTCAAATGCACATCAGTACATGTGGTGCTGGGATTGTTATTCTTATTCCAGAAAATGTTAATTTGCAGCAACGACTTCCCTCCTTAATGCTTAGAAATATATGAATATGTGTGCTATTTTGCACTCAATTGTCAGGCATATCCCATGCTCTTTTGTTGTTCCCCTGGACAGGTGGAGACAGGTGGAGACAGAGCAGTTAGGCACTGACGGCTTCTGTCTGGTGAGCTGGCTCTTGATTGACTGATTAGCTTCTTTGTATGGCAGGCGCTTCTCTCTGCTCCATCATTAAAGATGCATCATAACCTCTTGCAAGAGCCTTTTTTTTTTTTTTTTTTTTTTTTTTTTTTCTTGAGACAGAGGGAGAGAGGAGGAGTAATTTTGAGTGCTTTACAGTAGGGAAACTTCTGTTAATATGGGAAGTCTTTAGAGATGGGGTGTTGCTGTTGGTTTCTGGCTCCAAAACTGCCAAAGAGTGCACAACATGTAAAATCAGTGCATGTATCTGTAAGTAACTTCTTTGAAAAAGAAAATGAAAAAAATTGACAGGATAGTAACTCACACATTGCCTCAAAAGATTTTTCACAAATAGTGTTCCATTAATTTTTGTCTGTAGAAGCAATCTTTAGTATTAAATAATTAACCTTTGTAAAATACATGGGACGGGGTTGGAGAGGTGTTCTACATTTTACAGCTGGATAAAATGAGGTATGGAGGTAACAAGCTTGTAAACATGGTTGTAGGTGTCTGGACTGTCAAGTTTCAGCTCTCAGTCATTTCAGCTTGGCATCAAACCATGCTTTCCTTCCGAGGTAGAAGACAAGACCCAGGAGATTATCCCAGTTGTCTGTCAGTGCTGCTATCTGATGTAAATTCTCTCCATTTTACAGTTGATAATTCTGTGAAAGACCCTTATCTAGTAAGTTGTATGCCTGGAGAAGTTATACTAGTGTATATAAGTATGAACTTAAATTGATATGCTAGTATAACTTCATTGTTTCTTTATAAGATAACTTTTCACAAGTCATCTTACATCATTTTGGAAGGAGCTGAAGCTAAGAAAAAAACAAAAAAGCAGCTCCTTTTCTGCAGTAAGCACCTACACAGGGAATTATAATACTTGCTTGTTTAACAAGATTTCTGAAGTTATACTGATAATCCTGATAGAACTCTGTTTCAGACAGAACATAGGCTGATTTACTTGTGATGCAGCACTTTCTGCATCATCCTTGAAGATACTGTGATGAACTCAAGAGATGACATGGCCAATTCTGCAGTAGCGATCACTAGTGCCACAGGTAGATTGAGCTACAGTCCTAGGATTGTACCTGGCAAAAAGCAACAAGATAATCCATGTTTTCTGTCTGCAGGTCAGTATCTTAGCTGTGTTTTGTAGCCAGGTGGGGAAAGGATGGAGTCTTCTGTTGTTACAAGTTTGCCTGTGTATGGGGTGATCATAAGCATGCTTTATGATCATTGTGACTGCTTTCATAGAATGGAGCACAGTGTGTTCAAGACACTGCAGTTCAGCTGTAACTGACACTTGCCTTGCTGTGTCCAAGTTGTAATAGTCCTCTTGACTTAACCACTGGGGCCTCTTATTGAGACAGTGACAGGCTAGGCAGTACTTTGTTAATTAGAACCTGTTGGAAACCTTCTCTTTTATTACAATAGTAATATGAGATGTACCAACTGCAGATCTGGTGGGTCTTCTGACTTTGTTTCTGCCCTTCAGTTGAAGAATCACTTCCTGTAGGAGTATGCTGATGTCTCTTTACAAGAGGCCAATGCTGAGAGGCATCGCCTCATCATTTAACCAGGAACACCTACTGCTTTATTGCAGTTCACATTCTGATCCTAAATCTGAAGAGTAGAAAGTTTCAGTGCCTCCAGTGTTAAGCATTGACATCCAAACAACATTTTGCCCAGTAGGAATCTGCTTGTTACAGAAATTCTGTATAAAGCCTGCATATGGATTCACATATCTTTCTGCGTGATGGGAATTAGATCTATGCAGACACTTAGAAATCAGCATGTGGAGGTTTGTTTGGTTCTATATGTGGTCTAAATCGAAGAGATCTGTTGTTCTGTGAAGTTGTGTTTTAAAACTGTAGAAGAAATCCTGTCACTTCAGAGATCTGCAGAGCTTTCCATTGAGAGCTAAACATAGCATAGGTCCATCCTGGGATGTAGTGTGATGTCTGCTTTAGTGGAAGTGTGGAGAGCCAAGAGAAAGCAATAATTCAGTGGAGCTTAATATTGGCTCCTTTTTAATTATAAGCCATGTTGATTGGCTTCTAAGAATGTTTTATTAAGTTATCTTTCAGTCAGGGGAATATTGATGGCAATGGACTGTTATGGAGCTGTATTTGTGGTGGTGTGAGAGGTGCACTGTGGGAGGGCTGTGAAGGCTACTCTATTTTTGGGATATAAAATTGCAGTGCAAGGAGGAATGGATGGCACCTCGCTGTGAAATAGTATAATTCATACCCATTTCTCTATGGTGTTGCCATTTGAATGGGCAGTGACACGGCAGCCTTGTCTAAAGGCAGCTGCCCAACCTTTGCTCATCCATGTTCAGTGCAGAGTTTCAGCACTGTTATGAATCGTTTGCATGCAGCAGATCTCATTTGCTCTGAGTTGCATTGGTGCAGTGCCAGTCAGCTTGGGGAGGAAAGGCAAACCTGCTAAATGGAGCTTTTGCTTGTTTACTGTGTATTTTTATCTCCCCTTCAATCTTTTTTCTTTTTTTTTTTTATTTAAATATTTGATGTCAGTTCATTTATTTTTATGACAAATGATTTTTTCATTCCAGAAACAGAAAGCAATAGAGATGCCAGCGTCACAGGGGCATCTGTTCTCTACTTTTAATTAGTCCTTGTCCCCCACTCACTTCCAGCCCATACAAAGAGATATGACTTTTTTTTTTAACTACCTATGTCATCCATTACAATGTACATAGCTGGGTGTTATGCCAAAGACAGACCATCTATGAGGTTTTAAGCATTGGTAAAGGATAAAGAAAAGCTTTTGCATGCAGTTGATTCCCAAGGGTCAAAGTCTGTGTTCAGTGAGGTGTTCCCTCAGGGAACATCGTTGCTTTTTCCTTGAAGTGCCAAATAACATCATGCAGATTAATCATGAATCTGTTACTTTGGTTGCTATATTATGCCTCTGGCCTTTTGTTTTCTGTCATGAAATGCCACGTCCCCTCTCCTTGTGTTTTTTTTTCTTAGTAAGAAGACCTGATGTTGTGCCACCTTTCGCCCTCAATACCTTCACACCAGGTCATGTCTTGAAGACTTCAAAGGGATCTAGTAGTACTCAGTATGTTCTAGGACTGACTGAGTCGTTTATTTATCCTGGATATGATGGATTGTGTCTATCCTTGATGCCTTTATGCTTACTACTATAAGTTCAGGGATGACTTCGTTGATGGAATGCAGGAAGGAATCTACTGGGGCCTGTAGCCAGTAGTCAGCACCAGTTTTTGATAGGAGCCTTACACTGATTTCAAGGAAAGGAATAATGACAAACCTACAACAGAAAGAAGCACGGAAGTTAGGCCATTAAACTATAACAGGATATAATGAATTTAATTTGATCAGAGAAACATATAGATGTAATGACCCTCACTTTATGCCAATGGTGAAATTTATGAGGCTCTGAAATGGAATCGGGTTGGGGAGGTAGTGAGTATTGTATTGCGTGGAAGAGTTTAAGTGAGGTGGCAGTAGCACCAACAAATAGATCATGGGGAATGATCCTGTTCTGATTGTGAGGGGACTGGATGATCAGGATGATCAACCTTAGTTGATCTTTCTCACCTGTAACTCTCATGTAGATATGACACTTTGAAGTGCTGAGAATATCCATCAATATCCATTGAGGTCTGTGAAAACTGAAGGCATGGACCATTCTACAGTTAGTGGTACTGCTTCTGTAAGTTTGAAGCATCCCTCTGTTCTCTGCCTCAGACATAGCTCACTTTTCTGCATGTTTCAGCACTCTGTGTTTTGCTTGCCTCACTCTGCTTCACAGCTGCTGCATTTAATCCATCCGTGGACACTTAAAAGATGCTATGGAAATGTATTGATTGCCTTCAGCAATAGCGGCGGTTGGCCAGTTGCGTTGTTCCCCTAGCCCATCAGCCCCAGCACTGTGGTGCTTGTGTTTGCTGGACTGTTCCTTCGGAGTGTATGGAGGTGAACACATGTTCCGTATTAATCTTCATTTCAATGAAGTTGTTTTAGTTCATGCTTTATTGCAGCGCTTTGTAATAATGCATCTGTAATGGCAGCCCTTGGGGCAGCAGTCGCATGTGGCAGGCTGAGTGCCTGAACTGCTCCTGAGAATGACTCCAATCATACAGAATGAGGCACTCCCTGGTGCACCATCTGAATTTATAATACCAATTTATATGGTGCCCTCAAGCAAGCTTTGTATTTGCTCTGGGACACAGGGGCCAGGCTGTAGAAGGGGAACTGCTCTCCATTTTTCTGCTGTCCCTTTTTCAAATACATGCATTTGTCTAGCTTTCCAACTTGCCTGTCTTAAAGCCTAGAATGAGACTGGGAAATGCAAGAATATGCCTTGATACACAGAGATGGGTGCAGGATCTGTAACTGGGCAAAACAGGCCTGCTGCCAGTCTCACCGCATCAGTCAGAGCCTTTTGCTAGGTGAGGAGAGGAGAAATATGGGAGGACACAGTCCTGCGCAAGCAGCGTAGGGCAGAGTCCTGCCTAGTAGTTCATTATGGTCATGTTTGTGTGGTTGGCGTGAGTATTGACTTAACCTGCTTTGAGAGAACAGGTGAGAAGACCCAAGCCACTTAGAGCTAGGTTTTCAAAACTCAGTTAGGTTCAGATTTTCCTACCCTTCCTGGGTATCCAGTAGGATTTTCAGAAAGTAGTTAAATAGCATGGATACCTAATGACTATTAACTTTGCAAAAGGAGAATATAGTGCTTAAAAGGTCAAAAGCAAAGCTTTAAGCTTGCCCTGGAGATACACCACACCTGTCATTAAACACAGGCTAAAAGGCTTTTGTCAAAAATAATGCTCACTAAGTGGAAAGAATGTATGTGCTGCTCTTTTTGAGGAGGATTTTGCTTATGCCAGAAAATTCCCACTCCCCATTGTTTTATAGCAGCAGGGAGAGAAATTTCTCCCCTCACTCTAGTTTTATCGGAGTCTTGTTTGCGTTTCCTTAGCTCACCTTAAATCTTCAAGTTATGCAAAACAAAGACACTTATTGTCATCTGATCATGAATGAGAAGTAGTCCCTTTCATGGACAGAACAATTTTATCATATTTAGTTTAATTTCTGTTATCCAAAAGGGTGCATAAGGTTTTAAAACAAGATATAGCACAGCCATCAGAAGGCTGCAGCAGTTGTTCCTTATCCTGAGAACTTCCCAACTGATCAGTTATTTTCAGAAAGATGTCTGCCAACATTTTTTAGGAGCTCATGGGATAAAAGTACTTCTGCTGGGGAAATGTATGCTTCAGTGACTGTGGAGCATATCTGAGCTTAGTGCTATAGTGGGCATGAGGGGACTGCCTTCTGAGAGAAAGAGAGGGCAGCCTGTCTTGTCCTACACTGATGCAATTTTTCTGCACTGATGTCCTTATTCCAACTGCTCTTGTTGGCTGGGGAGTGCTCCTGTCTTGTGTGGATAGGCAGCCAACCAAAGTTGTTTGACATGAGATTGCTAAGGGTTGATCCTGAAGAATGAACACAAGACTGGATACAAACTCCCAAACTTTCTGTGTTTCCTACTTGCTAGAAGTGTTATCTAGCCATTACAGCAGGAAATGTCCCTGTCTTGTATCACTGGTCTTGAGCAGTGTTGTGCCAGTTCAGCCATTGTCATTTTATGCTGCCATCTGTTGCCTGATCACACAGGCCAACACTGAACTCAGCAACATCCCCTCTGAAGTCTTCTTTCAAACAATCCTGCCATAGGTTCCTGTGGGCCCAGCTCCTCCGCTGCCCACTGTGGTGCCAGCATCGCCTGCTGGACATAATGAACAGAGACGGCTCCCTCAGTGGCCCTTCACATGGAAGAACACCACCAGGAGGGCTCAGCAAGCTGCAACCAGCCCCAACAGAAGCCACAGGAAGCTCTTCCAATTGATTGGCTTCTGGTTGATATAATCCTGGCCTTGGCCACCACCCCAGTCACAACCACCTGGGTGAGGGCAGAGCCACAAGTAGGCCAGCCTCTGCCTCTGGAACATGAAGCCAATAAGAAAAACAAAACATTCTGCTAGGTTGTGACTCATTCCCAGGTCAAATCCAACTTGGGGCCCACAGCTCAGGCCCCAGCACTTCAAGCAGTCAAGATGTCTGTACTTCAGGATTGCTGAATGGGTCAAGAGCAAAGTGGAAATAATATTTCCACTTGGAAATATTGGAAATATTTCCAATAAGATTAATAATATTTAATCTTACTTAATTTAATCTTACTGAGTCGTCACTGGAGCTGTTCAAGGAGTAGCTTCTGTGGATGCATTGGCTGAGCATTTTATTAGAGGTTTATCTTTAACTTATGTTAAATCCAACTTATCTGATTGCAAGCCTTTCTGTGCTCTTCATTTTTTAGTACTCATCAATTCCTATTCTTACCCAAACTTGCTCATGGACAAGCAGGTATGACATGGTATTTGTTGCCAGAGAAGCACACTGTGATGTCTTTGGTTAATTTTCATGGATTCAGAAACAAGAAGAGGAGGCAGAGTTCAAGTGGAGGAGGTAGTAAGCAATAAGGATCTGATGAGTCTTACCACAGAGGGGGCTGATGACATCTCAGAAACTGGAGTGATCCCACAGAGTTAGACTCAAAAAGCAAGAAAGGATGGAGTTCAGAACTGGTGGAAATACTTGTTGGAAGGTTTGTGTGTTAGCTCTGAAGTGTGGCTTTGGCTTTGACCATTTTCCTGAATGATACCTGGTGCCTGTAGAAGTAGTTGTCTTCCTTTTGGGCCAGTGCTCAATCAGGGTCACCATGGGTTTGTTGACAATAAGAGATGGTAACGGGTGTTTTTCTGTCTTAGAGTGTCTTGCAATGAGGTGTAGATGTCTGACTAATATCTGGCAGTGGAGATCATAAAGCCAATGTGACAACCATCAGATTTCATATTGCTGACTGAAAGAATGTACAGTTTTGTTTTGGTTTTTTTTTTCTTCTTCCCTTGCACACACAAGTGTGCACACATCTATCTCATCATGCTCCCTTTCCCTACACACCTTGCCCTGAACGTGCTCTTGCAGCATCTGCAAACACCCCACTCTTAAGCCTTCTTACATGATCCTCTTGCAAGAAATCTTCTTACCTGAATGGGTTCACCCTTATACACCTGGGTACACATACCAGGCTTTTTTTGGCACATCCCTTTCATACACTGCCACACACTCGAATGTGGCCATATAGTTTCTGTCCCCTGTACGCTCAGCTAAACAAAGTGGTGCTCAGGAAATTGCTTCCTGTATATACTGTGTAGAGTTTCTCTGTAGCCCTTACATAAATGTGACAGAACATGCTAGGAGGAGGAAAAGGTCTGTGAATCAAGAATAAGCAGATATGTCCTGTAAGTGGCCAGAACACTTTGGTGGCTGAACCTCCCACTGGAGTGAAAAATGACGTTTGTAGGGGAAGGGCTTGGAACTGATCCTCTGAAGAGATGTTAGAGTTCTGATCAGGTGCTGTCATCTCTGTTATTTCTTATTATTGTAATGAGTTTTGCTCTCTCAAGTAGGATAAGGTCACTAGTGAGATAAGATCAGCTTCATTTGGCACAACCAGAATGATCTGATCACAGTTTGGACTGCAGCTTCTAAATTCACCTTGGGTATTAACTTCTGGGCAAAAAGACACCGAAAGTGCTAACATGGCAAAAAAAAAAAAAAAAAAAAAAGAGCCTGAGAGATAAATTGCATTCCTGCCTTGTTACACAGACTTCCCTGCCACAGTTTCTATGGAAAATTCCCCTTGAGCCTCATTTCCATTAGCACCATACAAATGCCTGATTTCAAGGATTTGGTGAATGCCATTCAGAGAACCTAAGGAAAAAGCCCAGAAGATTATACTCTATGGGACAATATTGTAGCGCAGCCTCTCTTCCCATCCCCGGCTGCAATACTCAGGGCATTAGTTTAGATGGAATCTTCTAAATCCCGTGTTGCAGCATTTGGACATCCTGGCATGGTGGGTGATGCCTCTAACTCCTGCATGTTCTGTCTCCAGAGCCCTTTCCAGGCTCTGATCCCTCTCTCTCTTCATGCCTGCTTAATAGAGGAGAGGACCAGGATGATAACGGCATGTGCAGTTTCTACTAAATCAGGGATTTGGGTAGCTCCTGTAAGCCAGCTCGCTCCTCTAGCAAGGTGTAAGCAAAATCTATGTCTTGTGGGTTCCATGGCTGCTGCCCTGAATTAGTATGCCCAAATCTCAGAGCAGAGTAAGCACTTTAAGTCCCACTTAGCAATTTATTGAAAATTGCACCGACTTGCCCCCGTTTATTGACAGCAGTATGTCTTTTACTTAAAACAAGCACATGAGCTTGGTCAAAGCTTTTGGAAATTTATTGTAAAGGGAGCAAGTAAAAGAAGATGAATAAAAAGTCTATGCCTGTGTATTCTTGCCTTTACCTCTTCTTTCCAGTGGTGGGAGCAGAGAGCACAGTGCCCGTGTCGGGGGTGGAGGGGGGAGAGCGACCAGGTGCCCAGGTCTGTAGATTTGTGCCACTACTAATTTACAAGGCCCCTTGCTTGGAAAAAGAACTGGCTGTTTTCGTAATGAAGACACCAGAACTCACCGGATTATCTTATAGATGGGGACAAAATACTTTGTCTAGAGCATGTTGTACGTTTTTAAGTCTCACCACAACGCCAGTGGTGTATGCTGGCAAGGGGAGCCGTATTAGAGAGGGCTGCTGTGAACCTCACTGTGGTAACGATTTTTTTCCGTCCCCTCTATACAATTTGTTTGCAAACTGCAGGGCTAGAGCTAGAGATGTGAAAGAAAGAATTAGAGGAATTAGTCAGAAAAATCCACTCCCCTATCGAGCAATTAAAGCATTGCTTGCTGGACAAAGAGCTTCTTGTACTGCATTGCTTTCCTCTTGCCTCTGTTCTGCCCCATGCCACAGCAGAGATGTGCCTTGCAACCTTAAAGAAACTTCCCTGCTCTTCTAATATTTTATCACTGCACTCTACCTATTTATAAAAGGATGTCTGCTATTTTGGTGCCTAACTGTAACAATTTTTCAGAAGTAGAGGTCTGTGTGTCCGAGTTATGCACAGTAAGATTTTTTTTTTGAAGTAGTTGTAATCTTCCTTGCTTCATATATAGCACTCTGAATAGAAGCTTCTCAGTTAGATGAAGCCCCCTGTCCTTCTTTCTGCTTTATAAATATTTCGTATGTGGGGGTCCTAGTTTTTTCTTTTTCGAGTTAAAAGAATAGTGTGTGGATGAAAGCTAGGTTGTTTCCTCCAAATCTGCTTGGGCTCACTTCACCCTTCATGATTAAGCTGGCCATAAACTGCCATTGCTGGTTTGTTTTCCTCTCCAGGTACACACTATTTTCTGTCTGCCGAACTGAAGAGGTTTAGCTCAGGACTAGAAGTGCGGACTGTGTTGTTGCCAATGATTTTACATGGAAGATACTCTGGTGATAGGCAGCCAGATCCAAATATGAAGCAACTACATACATGGTCTTAGAAGACCTTGGAGAGTGGAGAGCCAGAGGTAGTGCAGTTTCAGATGACTACCTTATCAAATCAGTACTTTGATAAACTGCAAGCTACAAAATGCTAGATTGCCAGAACTATCAACAGTGGAAGAATGGTACTAGAAGCCAGATGGACATTTTAAATCTGGAGTTAACTATTGAAGTAAATGAAGTAATACCTGATTTTCTTCACAGTAATTGAGCCCAGGATCTAATCCCATGCCCTGAGGAGGGATTGGTAGTTCTCACTGCTTTATGTTGTCCATATAAAACAGGAAGCTTAACAATAACCTGCCTTTTCACAGACACCTAAAGGGATAAATTCTTGCTCTTGGGATCCTGATTTTGGGTCAGAAAGATACCTCTTTGCTGGACCATTGTCACCTTGTTGAAACAGGTCTCTATTATCTTCTCTGTGCATGTACCTGAATTTGTTAGGGGAGGTGAAGGACAGTGTTTTCCAGAGAAACTTCTGAGGGGGCTCCTAATACTACTTGAAACTACTGTTTAGTGTTTCTGCGTGGCTATTATCCACCTCAGGCACAGCTGCATTTTGATGGTGGCCAAAGTGATCAATACATACTGTATAAAATAATTATTATTTATTATTTATCGAGTGCTGTGAGTAGGCTGTCTGCTATGCAAAATGTAGAAAAAGACAAAAAACTTTTGAATACGTGATCAGAAGGGGAGGAAAGGCAAATAGCTTTCCAGGCTATCCCTAGGGCAAATGCATTTCTAAGTGTTTGGCGTTGCAGTATGAGCATTGTACACAAATTTTACCAGAACACAGAGGATGGAGCGAGGGGCCAGAAGGCTGGATTTCTCACTTCTGGCTTTGTGTGCTTTTCACGTGCATAATGTTCCTGCCCGGAGTCCTCTTTGAGGTGGACTTTCCCCATGATGACACATTAAAAAACTTTACATAGATTTTCCTTCCAGAAGGCACTCTGAATTATATTGTTTACTGTGCTACGTGCTCATAGTGATAAAATGATAAATAACGATATTTAGGATAGACACTCTGAATGAAATGCTGACCCCGGCGCAGTTGATAGTGTCGCTCAGTGTCATTGCCGCTACTTTTACAGGTAAGGAGATAAGTGGATAAAAAGTTGGAGAGATTTGTGCAAGGTAACGAGGAACCTTAGTGGCTGGTTAAAATTAAATGGGCAGTGTAGAAATGGACTTGAAATAACTAGGAGGTTTGGATGGAACTCTGAGCTAGAAGGGAATAATTGTTGAGAACCTGAAGGGTTCTGGGGGGATCGCAGAGGCGATCGTCTGGAGGAGGCGTTCCTTCCTGCTCAGGTGGCAGGACCTTGCTTGCTGGGTAGCGCTGGCACACTCGAGAAGGTGAAAATAAGTTGTACCTCTCGCCCTTCCCTTCCTGAGCCCAGAGGGGCAGAAATCCCCCCTTGCCGTGCCGGGCCGTGCCGTGCCGGCGAGGCAGCGCTGGAGGAGCGGGGCGCTGGCGGGGCCGGGGCGGAAGAAAAGCCCCCAGCCTCTTTCGCGGACGGAGGCGGCGGCCCCGCCGCAGGCGCGGGAGGAGCAGCCCGGCAGAGCGTTGCTGTCCGTGCCCGGGGCTGCGCCCGCTGCCGAGACCGGGCGGCCGGTGTCGGGGGGCCGGGGCGGCGGGCCGGCGGTCTCTTTAAAAGCCGGGGCCGGGCCGGGCGG